>OX463843.1:50796117-50857432 GCA_949825065.1 Odontocerum albicorne
TATACTATACTAAGCGATGTCGAGTTCCCAGTTAGAGCACCCTTGAAGAGATGCCGCTCTTTAAACTCATAAATTTGCCTTTCATTACTATTTTTATAGATAATTTTTGCAAACATTTAATCATTCATTCCCTCTACGTGGAAGAACTATCACCAGGGGTTGGCAAACCATGGCTCGCGAGCCGTATGCTGCTCTTTTAAGAATTTGCGACTCTTCAATTTCAGCTTCACCAAGGCAAAGAACTGTGGAGCAGCAAATTCACAAATCTGACCAGCCGCTTGGATGAGCTCGAAAGAGAGAATTCCAATTTGATCAGCGAGATAAGTGGACAGCTGCGAAACAAATGCCTAAATAGAAACAGTTATATTTGATACATGGAATAGTTTACCTGGAACATGTGACATAGTAAAATAACTAGCATTTGCCATTCTCATAATCTTTGGCTCTACCTATTTATGCGAACAAACATTCTCTTCCATGAATCAAATAAAAATGTAATTAAGAAGTACATTAACTGACGATAATTTACAATCATGCCTAAAATTGGAAACAAGTAGTTACTTGCCAGACATAGCAAAGCGATGTAAGCTCACCGTTCTAACTACATAGTAGACTTTACAAAGCCCAAAAAGTGTTTTATTAGTGTTTAGTTATTTAGGCTTTCTTGTTTAATAAGTATTGCACTGAGCTATTGAAGCCAATAACTCCCATATAACATATGATATGATATTCTATTCTTCTAAGTAGCCTACGTCTGTATTGTGAATTTGAGTTTTAAATAAAAATCTTGATTTTATCTCGTTTTTTTTTTCGTCATTTATATATTTATATAGCTACAGTGAAAATTAATGTTGCGGCTCTATGAAAATGTTGAGATTCTGTTTACTAAATATTTGACTCTTCTTACTAGAAAGTCTGCCAACCCCTGAACTATCTCAATGACCCTTTTTCATATTAAACACTGTTTCTTCTTTCGATTCGCATTATTTCTTAATGTTCTTATTCGTTATTCAGTTTTTCACAATTTTTACGCAATAATATCATTTCTACTGTATTCATGTTACTTTTTTCACTTACGTCTAAGTTGGACCCAAGACTTTATTATGAGTAGCGAGCTTTGACTTTCATGAATTGTATCGGTTAGTTCACACATTGTTTAACCCAGCATTCACCCTATTGTCTATAGTTTATTTCATTTGTACTTAGCGCGGTACCTTAATTTGAACATAACTCCGGGGTATATGGTATACACATATTTTTTGTTTGTTTTGGTCTGTCTGGAGTGATAAAGTGTGAGGAGTTTGATTTCGCGTGATGTTTACATATATAATTGAGTGTCACTGTTTGTCAGGTTGTTAAGAATGTGCAACGGGGTTTCGTACAATCGAAAATCAGAAAGAAGTATCGATTTATTTTTTCACGCCATCCTCAGTGAGATACAGGCAAAATCTTAATTTATTGGGGACACGACAAATGAAAGGCAACAAACCCATATCCATTAAAATTGTGAGTCAGAATTAAATTACTTGTTGGTTTTTTCGCAAATTATGTATATTTCATGTCACGTGAAAAATAAAAACATTTTCTCGACATGTTCTAATGATTTGTTTTTAATTTTTAGTTAACATTTTATAAGCAGTGAAGATTCATATATTGTCCAGGCATAAAGCGTTCATTTATGGCATCTGAAAGTTTGACATAAATCAGAATTTCAAAGTTTTGCATATTTCAGTTGCAGCTTAAATCATTTCCGAGTACGATGACAGAATTCTTTTCAGTAAATGTAATAAAGCCTTTTAATATTTTCAGCCGGCACATCGTACTGAGATGCAAACTTTCGTAAATTGAAAATTATTCAGAATGTCGTTTTATTAAAAAAAAATGTTTCTTGAGACGAAGTAATGATTGCGAACTGGTTACGCTAGATTTATTTAGTGTTTTGTGTAGATGGTTATATATGGTACAATATATCTGATGGACTTATTGCTGTACAGTATTTTTTTTTCAATCAATCAGCGTCTAGAATACGTAAAATTATTTAAATCGATGACAGTTTTTATCAAGTTTAAATTCATGTAAAAAAAACTTATCTTTAAACAATAATGGTAAAACTATAGGAAATATATTCAGTTAAGGATAATAAAGGTCAACAAAGTAAATAAGGTTGCAAGGCTATTCTAAGGAATTTAATATTTTTAATCTTCTCTTGAACGAAAATAAGAATGGCGCATATCTGATAACTTGAAAATTCGTTCTATAGTCACATTGAGTGAAATGCAAATAAAAATGTGAAAAATGATGTATGATGTGTTGATATTCAAATGAATTTCATCGTCAAATCTAAGATAACATCTGTGTTTTGAAAGAAAGTGGATTTGTACGCGAATATATGAAGGGATTTGGGATTATTAAGCACGCAAATTAATCTCAACAGTGTGTAAAAGTTGCTTCGCTTCCTGATTTTAAGTCATTGAAGTTTGTCTCAAAATTATGATACGTGTTATTAATTCCTAAGGTTAAATATGAATTGGATTAAAATATTTTATTACTTCCTAAGGTTAAATAGGAATTGGATACAGATATTTTATTACTTCCTAAGGTTAAATAAGAATTGGATACAAATAATTTATTACTTCCTAAGGTTAAATAGGAATTGGATATAAATATTTTATTACTTCCTAAGGTTTAATAGGAATTGGATACAAATATTTTATTACTTCCTAAGATTAAATAGGAATTGGATACAAATATTTTATTACTTCCTAAAGTTAAATAGGAATTGGATACAGATATTTTATTACTTCCTAAGGTTAAATAAGAATTGGATACAAATAATTTATTACTTCCTAAGGTTAAATAGGAATTGGATATAAATATTTTATTACTTCCTAAGGTTAAATAAGAATTGGATACAAATATTTTATTACTTCCTAAGGTTAAATAGGAATTGGATACAAATATTTTATTACTTCCTATGGTTAAATAGGAATTGGATACAAATAATTTATTACTTCCTAAGGTTAAATAGGAATTGGATACAAATATTTTATTACTTCCTAAGGTTAAATAGGAATTGGATACAACTATTTGGGAGTATCACCTTATCTAACATCCTGCTGGCATCTGAATAGCATATCTCACCTTTATCGAGATAAAGACTAAAAGACAACGAAATATTGAATTTTTTTCAGTTATTATCAGGACTGAAGATGACAGTGCTCTGAGAGTTTGGGCACTATTTTGTGATTTTAATTATTTTGTAAACATGCTTAAATATGGTAAACCTGGCAGGCTTATTGCTATACTCGTACATCTCCGCCTCCGTACCTAAATAAATGCCCTTTATCAAACGACGGAGTCGGTCCCAAGCCCGGATAAAGGACGAAGGGCTCCTTTCCTAATAACTTTCCCCATTAGATTTACCTCCCTCCTTTAATCCCCTACTTCCTCATTGTATTTTTGCCACATCCTTATCGCTAATGGTACCTAACATGCCAGTGTGCTCCAATTGTCTTCCCTCGGTATGCTATCGGATCCAATACAGTGGTGTGCATCGGCGGCTGGTCTCGAGGTGCGTTGGTGCGCTGAGACGCTGAGTGAATATGAAATATCGTTGTCTCATGGTTTACTGTATGTCTCGGTCTCGTGCACCTCGAGATGCTGAGTGAATATGAAATATTGCTGCCACTTGGTTTACGTATATCTCTGTCTGCACTATATTAATCTGCGTTTCCGTCCGGTGCATATTCGAGATCGTTCTTGTATGAATTGACAAACTTGACCGGTCCATTTGAAAGGAATTTTTTTTTTTAAATTTTAATAAAATCTTCGTACTATTTGTCAGTATTCTTATACATGTTTAATCTATACAAATATTTAACATTTTTGGAAGTCATGTTTGCAAATATATAATTTAATTATTGCGAATTATTTCTCCGGTTCAGCGCACCAACGTACCTCGAGACCAGCCGCCGCTGGTGGTGTGACCAGTGAGTTTGCTGGTGTGCAACGGTTTACTCATTTAAAACAAACTCCACGGCACAGTTTCACTTTCAACTGAATATGACGTTGAAGTGTCGACTACGAGGTCCATCACGATTGCTACACAACCAGCCTGCTCACTTTTGATACATTAAACTGTTTTAATCTACGACAAATAAAAAAATACTTATATTTGTTTAGATAGCAGTATAAAAAAAACAAACCTATGACTAATGTTTATCAATAATCGTAGAACTAGAGAAATAGAATTCGTTCAAAGATAAAGAAAGGAATCAAAGGAAAATTAGGACGAAATAATATTTTGAGGGAAATGAAGAAGTGTAAAATGTTGTGTGATGTTTTTGTACTCATCGTCTGATCGAAGAGTTTGAAACCATGATTTACATATAACTTTCCATTGATCTGACACATGAAGTGACGTCGTTTATCACAGCAGAGCTGAAGATGATAAATTGCCCAAAAGTCAGATATCTTATTTTCACGTTCATGAATAAATCGAAACATTAGTTGAACCATGACTGTCTATTGTGTATTGATACAAAAAATAAATTATATCAGAGTTGATTTGAAGGTGAAAAAAAATCCGAGTTTTTCATTTTTTTTAATGGAACGTTACCAAGTTTTCCAATGGTTTTCCAAACATGGTGTTATTGGTTAAGTAGAGCTGACTTGAATGTGAAAACACTCTTAGGCCTCGGCCACACAGGGAGGAGCCTCGCTTGATGCTTAAAGCTATGTTGCGAGTTAGGCAACATATCCTAGCGAACCAACGTACCGCATACTGTCGCAGTGGTCATACTGCACGCTTCGCGCCACGTTGCATGACGATTAGTCATCGAGTGAATCTCCTAACGAACAGACGTGCTGGTTAATTTACAAGATGACGAAATATTTAATGACAGCTGTGTATAAAAGGTAGCCTTTGTGGGAACCCATCGAGCAAATTATACAAAAATGTACCTGTAATAAAATCACTTTGGAATGAAGTTGCACAGAAAGTTAATAAAGATGGTAAGTTATAATGAAACTGGTTAGTTTTGAGAGTGACATCGTATGTTGACTCAACCGTTCCCAACTGTCAAATGAATTTGTGCGTAGCACTTTGGTGTGACCGTGTATGAAGTCATCTAGTATATGAGTCACGTAAAATCTAGCTAAGCACCTAACGAAGCATTTTTGTGTGGTCTCGGCCTTAAGGTAATACATTTATTATTTAGATATTTTGAAAACTATCTTCATAAAATGTTGCAAATAAATATATCTTCATAAAACATATGAGTATATGATGGATCATAAAAGCATCGGCTTTAGGGTAAACTAAATCCGTAGAGTTTGAAGCCTATATTGATATATAAATTGGGGTATTTGAACAGAGTTGTTAATTGAGTTATAAGATATATTATATTTAAGTTTAACTTTCTTGCTCGTGCATTTCTGTTAAGTTTGAAATGAAAACACTGGAAAGGAATTGTTAGTGAATCATTAACCCTTCCCTTACGGTGATAAAAATAATACGCGTGCTCCGGTGTTGGGTAATGAGTACGCAATAAAAATTTTGCGATTTTAAATCGGAAAAATAAGAACATTCATAGATAATCCCCTTAATTAATTATAATTGAAGTTAAAAATTATAATAATTGAGATTTATTTGCTGAAAACATTAAAAAAACCATCTGGCAACGCTCGCGGAACGGGCGTACGTCTAACCTATTTGCAAGCCTAGAAGCTACTAGTGGCGCGGAACGTCAGTCGCATACCCCGGAGCTTACGCTTATGCTTGCGACGTTGAGACAATTCAGCTCCTCGCAATTCAGTCTAGTATGCAAGAGTGAGATGCGAATATAGTGTCGCGCTTCCCGCATACTATTCACCAATCGTCAAGACGAGGCACTCGCAGCGTTTTAAATGCGAATTAGTTTTCGATCTTTACAAAACACCTCGATGTAGTCGATAAATTCTGATTATTATTAATATTATATTTTAAATCAATGCGTAAATATATTATGGAGGAAAACCTAAAATCTTAACCTTGTATTTATTATATTTATAGTGATATTGATGGTTATTAGAAGCAACGTGTAGAAGATACCCAATACAGGGAAGGAAAGGTTAAATAAGGAATTGTGAGGTGTATGGCCGCGCGATACCGCATTGGACTTTCGTGCGGAAGATTGTCAGTTCGAACCCCGTTCTACGCTACCCTCCTCGAATGACACGAATATTTTTTCCGCCATGTAAACTGATACCTATTACTTTGGTCATATATATTCTTTCAAAAAAGAGGAAAGCACACATGCCCCGATCCGATAGTCTCATATCGGTGTGCAATTGGATTTAGTAGAGTTCTAGCAAAATTAACTTGGCGAGTTTATTGCCACGTGTCAATCTCTTCCAACCAACCAGATATATGTTTTTATAGGTCCTAAGTGTTAACCAGACTGGAATCCTATTTTAAAAAATCTGAGTTCCAGCGGGGATCGAACCCGCAACCTCCGGATCGGCAGACAAGTGTCTTACCACCAGGCCACGGAGGTCGTCTTTACCTTTACACTTACATTCAAAATTGTTTCTATAGTACGTACAATGTATCAGTGTATTGAGCTAATTCTAGTCTGTCATTATTGTCACTGTCATTCGTCCGTCTTTGCTCTCAGCTACAGTATCACCCGAAAGTATTTAATAGTTTTATTTTCAAATTTAAAAAAAAATGTGTTAAAAAGTTGGACGTAGTTTCATTTGAAAAAAAAAAAACAATCGAAATATGTAATGGTGAATGTGTTAGAACCTTTTAGGTCATTTCACGCTGAAAAAAAAACGTTGCATTGTGAAGTTTCAAAAGTAACTGGAGTGTTTATTAGTTCAATTAAACGCATAGATAACGAAAACAATAAGAAGGGTGTGTTACGGTTTTTAAAACTAAAACAAAGATTTCTTTATGAAAATTAATATTTTTTTAGGGGTTTTTATGTGTATACCACAATTTATTACGACGAAATCGACTCTATTAATTATATTGTGTATTTTTTTTATACTTTTTGATTTTTAAGAACTTTTTATGTTTCTACAGCAATTGGTTTTATAAAAATAATAATCAATGCTTTAATTCTACCGTATTTTTTTTCCAAATTTTAGTGTAATGTATGCTATATCATAGATGTTTCTTTTAATATATGTATTACTTTTGTTTCGTCTTTTGAAATAATTTTTACTTCGTTTTTAAATTTTAAATAAAACATTTTAAATATGAATAAACTTTTCTGTCTTATTATTGGGCGCACTCCTCTACTTTTGTATAAATATTATACTACCCAAATTATGGAAATTTTTCGAGAAATTTATTAGTAATTATGTATAAATATATTAGAGGAGAATAAACTGAATTCCTATAATTAGTAAATAAACTATTAGGGTTTATTTAATTTTATTAATTTTTTTTTATTTCACCTGGTGAGCTTATTGCCATGTGGCAATCTCTTCCAACCTACCAGAAATATGTTTTTAATGGGCCCTAAGTGTTAACCAGGTTGTAATCCTATTTAAAAAAAAACGGGTTCCAGCGGGGATCGAACCCGCAACCTCCGGATCGGCTGACAAGCATCTTACAACCAGACCACGGAGGTCGTCATGTAATGGAAAATTATAGTGAAAGCTAGGCTGCTACAAATAATTAAATAACATTAATATGACCTAAAATTTTTCAATATAAATCACTATAATTATACATTACTTACCTACATAGTTATTTTATGACGCGGTGAATTGTTAAACCAATATTTTTATAATATTAGAGATATTTTATTTTTTTAATAAGGTACTCGTACATTAAAAAATATATATTTTACTAAATCTACTTTTGAACCATCCTGTACCCGAGGGTCTCTATATTTTGCTAAAACTCTACAGCAGTGTGGGTGGTGAGCTTGCTGATATGCAACGGATCATTCACTAAAAAAAGCTTGAACGGCATAGCTTCGCTTTCCAACTGAATTAACGTGGAAATTGCGAGGAGATCTTTGACTTTGGCAATGATGGCGACGAAATAAGAAATAAATAAAAATATTATAGTTTAAAAGGGATGTAAAAATAATGTTTTCCTTTCTTTCAACTAAAGCTTTTTCCTCGACCAAAAATGTTGAAGATTGATAATCTGTCATAAATTAGTCAAACATCTAAACTTCCTACGTAAACCTGCTCATTGATCGTTCTTAAACCTGATTAGATTTACAAAGAGTCAAGTTTATGAAACTGAACGTTAATTTGGGAGAGATTATCCAGGTAAGATATACACAATTTTAGATTGATGCGTTCATCATACGAGATTAATAGTTCTTTGATTAAAAACAGTAATTGAACTGAAATGTCTCACTTTGACATATACATAAGATGTTTTAGTGCAGGGGTCGCCAACCTTTGTGAACGCGTACCTAAACCAGTATTGGGTTAGTAACGTATCAATCAACAATTCCCGAGACTAACCAACATATGGCGCCTCTAATAAAAAATTCATACCATTCTCAGTTAGTACCAGCCTTTAAAAGTTACGTGTCAAACGTTCATGACATTCCGACATTGTGTCATTGAGTTACAGTGGTTTTAGTGACGCTACTTTTGCTTCTTTCAAAACAATCGAAAAAAACGAATTTCGTGTGTTGATAAAACATTGCTTTTTAATGGAAAAAAATATACCGTTCAAACTGTTCAAAGCGATGGTTTGAAAAAGGTTATCCGGGCTCTGCTCCGTCGAAAACAACCATTTGCCGGTGGTATGCTGATTTCAAACGCGGTCGTACATAAACAAATGATGCTGAACGTTCTGGTCGTCCAAATGAGGCTGTTACACCAGAAAACATAAAAAAACCCTCAAAATTGTGATGGAAAATCGCAAAGTAAAATTGCGTGAAATAGCTGACATCCTGAAGATATCATTTGGTAGTGTTAACACTATTTTGCATGAACATTTGGTCATGAAAAAGTTTTTTTCGAAATGGGTGCCGCGTTTACTCACAACGGAACAGAAACAACAACACATCGATGATTCAGAGCCCTGTTTGGCACTGTTTACGCGAAATAAACAGGAGTTATTGCGTCGGTATGTGACAAAACTTGGATCCACCACTATACTCTGGTATCAAATCAGTAGTCAGCTGAGTGGAGAGCGGACGGTGAAAGTCGTCCGAAGCGACCAAAAACTCAACAGTCGGCCGGGAAGGTTATGGCCTCCGTATTTTGGAATGCGCATGGTATAATATTCATCGATCACCTTGAAAAGGTAAATACCATCAATAGCGAATATTATATAGTGTTATTGGAGCGTTTGAAGGCAGAAATTGCAAAAAAACGGCCCCATATGAAGAGGAAAAAAGTTCTCTTTCATCAGGAAAATGCCTCGTGTCACAATTCGATGGTAACGATGGCCAAACTGCACGAGTTGAACTTCAAATTGCTTCCGCACCCACCGTATTCTCCAGATTTGCCCCCCAGCGACTATTGGCTGTTCGCAGACCTCAAAAAGATGCTCCAGGGAAAGACATCTGGCTCCAATGAAGAATTGATTGCCGAAACTAATGCCTATTTTGAAACCAAAGATAAATCGTTCTACAAGGCTGGCATAGAAAAGTTAGGAAAGCGTTGGAATGAATGTATCACTCTTGAAGGAGACTATGTTGATAAATAAAGAACAATTTTGACAAACAAATGTTGTTTTAGTAGTTAGTCCAGCGAATTAAGGATCGATGTGTTACTATACTTTTTTTTTTTAATTTAAAAGTATATCAAAATTTATACGTGAATCCTGCGAAAAAAGATTTTTCATAAATTGTTTGATTATTTTTTGGGAAACGTGAAGTAGGTGCTTATGTGTTCAAGTGCAATTGCCTCCAAATCAATATATCGTAGGAAAGTGCCGACTGATATTAAGCGAAATACTCGTATATATACCTTTAAGAATATTTTTATCGAGCATATCTAGTATGGAAAACATACCCAAATTTTGATTTAAATTTTGACGAAGTGTATGCCGGTTTCAAATGATGTCCACTTCATAGGATCTCGTTAGTTCTGTTCATCTGGGCGACGTATCAGCACACAATAGCTGCCATGTCGTAGTTTGTATTTTGAGTGCACTGAAACCCTCTCCGCCAGAGACTATTGTTATCTAGTAATACTATGAGCTTAAACTAACTCACAACCAAACTATTTGATTTACACCTGAATGAATATTTATAATGAGATGAACATTAGATGTGCAGTAAGTGAACGAATGATTTCAATTTCAATTATGAGCATCGATGTGCATATACGTCTTTTATTACAAGATAATCTTGTTTTGGTTAATAAAATGAATTATGCTTTAAATTATGAAATAGAAGCTCAACAGGTAGGGAAGATTAACGAAGAAGAACATTTTCGTTTGATCTTTGAATGTCAAAGGGAAAGTATTTTGAGAACAGGAGAAAAATGTATGTTCGAGATCTCCTTTGTATTGTGTCATGTCATAATTCTTACGTTCAAAATATAAGTTGAGGGTTAGTTTTTTTTAAATATTCGTAATTAAACCTTTTTTACTTAATATATTGACGTTATAAGAGCTTTGAAGTTCTGTAAGCTTTAATAATGAAAAGTTTGAATATTTAGTGAAAAAAAAAATTGAACGTCGATATGTTGAAAAAAGTAAATGTTAGATTTATGGTAATGTTTTTTTTTGTTTTAAAAATTACACAAAAATAACAAATTAATATTGACATTGTTTTGATTAGAATAAAAGGTCTTTCAATATTATATGTCAGATTAATAAACGAATTATTGAATTTAATTATTATTTTTTTTAATTAAGGCATACGCACATACATATCATTTAATCGTTTCCCTGGTGAGGTAAGCAAAGAGGACAGAGTGTCATAGTTTCCTATTGCGAAACACATCTTTTACCTTCTCTGCATATCTGGTTCTCTGCGGCAAGAACTGTTCTAAGCGTTTGAGAACGCATATTTTCTTAATTCTCTGTGTACATGTTTAAATATGGTTTATTCAGCGAGTTTATTGCAATACAGCAATTTCATCGAACAAACCAGCTCATCCTAGATACGTTAAATTGTTTAACCTTTCCCTTCCTGCGCTAAAAAAAATCCACCCGTTCCGGTGATGTGTATTCAATAAACTCGTTCGAGGAGTTGTGAGCTGTCCAGCATTACTACAACGATTAGCGTTAAATGTTCCTAACAATTACACTAGACTGCGCCGGCAAGAACTGTTCTCAATAACATACGCAAGAACGGGTCTTCCAGTCGCTATGCCTGTTGGAAGGGTCTTAACTGTTCTGAACGGGACTGCTTCGGATATTGACATATTTCATATCACATTACCAAAAGCAAAAGTAAATTTTCATCTTAGATTGAGCGTGTTAGAAAGCACTCATCAACATACTTAAGTGACTGTGAATATATGTGTATCATATGTTTGCATGTATATCCTCGTATGTATGCAAATGCATTATTTTTTATTTTATATATTTTTTGAATTTTTTTCTTTGTAATTTTTCTTCTTTTTTAATGTCTTGTATTTTTCAAAGTAATTGGACTAAGCCTGTTTTGAAAAAATAAATAAATCAATGAACATTTTCAAGAACTTTTTTTATCAAGAATGATTTAACAATAAAATATGGAAAAAATCTACACAATACAAATCTACACATTGTTCACGGAGGTGTTTATTAAAAATGCTTTATTGTTTATTAAAAATAGTTAATAAAAATATGTGTTTATTAAAAAAATATATGTAATAAACAAAGAAAATACGACAGAAGAAATAAAAAGTTTAACATGTTTTTTTTATGTATGACGTTGCACGTAACCGAAATGCACAAATATGTGCACACCGTGGCAATATACGGTTTCTGAAACGCACAAATTTGTGCGTGCCGTAAACAATGTGTTAAATAAAAGTGACAGGCCTTTTTTTGCCATACGTAAGTATTGTCAATCTGTTGGACAATGCTTTAGTTAAACCTTCCCTTACGGTGCTAAAATTGAAACGCGCGCTCCGGCGTTGGGTAGTGAGTACGCGATAAAAAATTAGTGATTTTAAATCGGAAAAATAAGAACATTCATAGATAATCCCCTTAATTAATTAAAATTGAAGTTAAAAATTATAAAAATTCAGATATATTTGCTGAAAACATTAAAAAACCATCTGGCAACGCTCACGGAACGGGCGTAGGTCTAATCTATTTGCAAGCCCAAAAGCTACTGCGGCGCGGAGCGGTAGTGGCTTACTCCCGGCGTGGCTTACGCTTGCGACGATTGAGACAATTGAGCTCCTCGCAATTCAGTGGAGTATGCAAAAGTGAGATGCGAATATAGTGTCGCGCTTCCCGCATACTCTTCACCTATCGTCAAGACCCAAGGTCGAGACACTCACAGCGTTTAAATGCGAATTTGTTTCCGATCTTCACAAAATACCCCCGATGTAGTCGATAAATTCTGATTATTATTAATATTATTTTTTAAATCAATGCGTAAATATATTATAGAGGAATACCTAAAATCTTAACTTTGTATTTATAATATTTATAGAGATATTGATGGTTATTAGAAGCAACGTGTAGAAGATACCCAACAAACGGAAGGAAAGGTTAAGGCCTGTCACTTTAATAAATGTTTATTATGAAGATTTTTTACTACATTTTAATGTTAAATCTTTGTTCAAATATGACTATGATTGATTGAAACTAAACAATTTGTTTTTATTGTACATCTCAATTACATCAAATGACAGGATTTCTTAAAAATTTAAAGTCTAAATAATAGTAAACGGACAACAGAAACAATGTTACTCATACATCTCTGTGAAGTGACTTAGTTATTATACCTATAACGTTTGTTAAAGAGTTTAACCCTTGAGTTATTCACGGAAATGTAAAATAAATCGATGTCAGAAAATTCAAGACCATTTTTAAGAGCTCAGTTCGAAAATACAGCAAGTAAATTCAGTATGTAAATAATTGTCTGATACATTGAACAAAATCTGTAAATAATAAGGCTGATACCACAACAAAATGCTTCGTTAGGTGCTAAGCTAGGTTTTACGTGACTCATATACTAGGTGACTTCATGCCTGGCCACACCAAAGTGCTACGCATAAATTCATTTGACAGCAGGGAGCGGTTGAGTCAACACACGATATCAATCTCAAAACTAACCAATTTCATTATAACTTACCGTCTTAATTAACTTTCTGTGCAACTTCATTCCAAAGTGATTTTATTACAGGTACATTTTTGTATATTTTTTTCGATGGGTTCCACAAAGGTTCCCTTTTATATACAGCTGTCATTAAAACTTCCGCCATCTTGTAAATTAACCAACACGTCTGTTCGCTAGGAGATTCACTCGATGACTAATCGTCATGCAACGTGGCGCGAAGCGTGCAGTGTGGCCACTGCGATAGTATGCGGTACGTTGGTTCGCCAGGATATGTCGCCTAGCTCGCAACATAGCTCTAAGCATCAAGCGAAGCTTCTACCTGTGTGGCTTAGGCCTTAGAGGTTGACCATTCTATGCCACAGAAGCAGCAACGGCAAATGATCTGCTTCGCCTGTCAGATTCGTAGAAGAAAGCCACTTATTTTTTAATAAATTTAATCAAGAACCTAGTTTGTGTATTTAAATTTAGACCGTTAGTTAAAAGTAAATTAGATTTAAGGAAATCTAGCAAGGGATGTTTTGATGTTTAAATTACATAGTTACTGAATTTGAATAGAATACTCGTATACGTATTTACAATATATTTACATTATATAATTGTATGATTAATGATTCTGTACCGGATAGATTGGCTTGTGTGCGTTGGTTTGCTAGGATATGTCGCCTAACTCGCAGCGTAGCTCTAAGCATCAAGCGAGGCTCCTTCCTGTGTGGCCGAGGCATAAAGGATTTGCTATTTTACATCTTAGTAATTTGTTTATGTATGAAGATGTAACCGATGTAACTTATGGTGAATCATTTAATATCTTATATCAGTAAACAGTACTCACCTGTGTTGGGAGCACAATAAGGGCAACACATATCATGATAATCATGAAAAGTTGGGTTGGCCAGATGTCCGGCACGAGATCTCCGTAACCCACAGTGGAGAATGTCACAACAACGAAATAGGTCGACTGGAACAAGTTGAGGTGGCGGTGTCCAGCTCTCTGGAAGTGTTGGATTCCACATACGCTGGAAATAAAACAATCAAAATTAATTAAGCGTTTCTTCGAAGAACTTCTCCACCTTATAGATCGATTATAAAAATTTTAAAGTAACATTTCAAATCAGGCATGACCAACAATAACAATAAATTATACTTGTTTAATAATAACGACACCCTCTCAATTTTCAATACAAATAAATATCTATTTGTATAATATCCTTAACTGTCCCGCCACCCCCTCTTATCTCGCCGAAAAATGTCAGCGTCTTTTCTATCATGGATTAGCGCTACGCTCAAATATAGATTGTCTATTGGCCTTTCCAGTTCACAGCTTATCTTTTTTTACGTCGTCCTATACTGTCCATGCAGTGAGACTCTGGAATCAGTTACAAACCAATTGATCACGCCGATGCGTGACGCGAAGTATCGTCTTGTTGAACCGCCCTATCGTTGCTGCCGGCCCCATCATGATGGGCCGCCCTGTCACCGCGACTGGCCCCGTCGCGCGGTGTGGTGTTGTTTTCACCTACGTTGGATTGTATTATTGTCACCAACTATCGATATTACCGTGACAGCAAAGCGTCGCTCTCTCGTCCACTTGTTCGTAGACCAACGCCGGGAGAAGACCTCAAATCGGGCCAGCAAGTCGTCGGCGCGCTCCATCACCGAAACCTGGGACGAGTTACCTGTTACTAGCCGCGACCACTCTCCAGAAGTGCAAGACGAGTTACCTGTTATCAGCCGAGACCTCCGAATCCCGTTATCCACGCCATCATCGAACTTCACCAACCGTGAGTAACAATTCCTTTCATCCTTTTCTTTCCGGTTTGGCTAACGCCGAACTACCAATATCAAACTCGCTCCGTCCTTGGCAAACTTTAAGAAGCGACTGAAAAAACTCTTAATTTCTAGTCAGTAAAATAACGTGTTTCATTCCTGATGTTTCTTTTCCTTTCCTCTCCACCATCCTTTCCTTTCCTTTTGATTGATGATATCTCACTTTATATGAAAAATAATGTTCGGGTGACTGTCCGTCTTTGTGGGATTCGTGGGCATGTGCTCACGTATATGTTTATGGATTTCGTGGGTATGTATAGTCATTTGAATGATTTATGCGACCACGTAACTTGATTCATTTAATTTTGTCCGGTTGGTTGGAAGAGATTGCCGCCTGGCAATAAGCCCACCAGATTGTACTTGCAATAAAAGTATTAAATAAATAAATAAAGAAAAAGATTTATATCAAAATAAAAATTCTTATTTAAATGTGGTCCAAAATGATAGTAATAAATAGACAAAAGTGAAAATGAAAATAAAATAACGATACGTATTTATTTTTACGTGTAAAATCTTAACAGGTGTCCAAAATAATACTTATATTCATTTATTTATGTTATGATGAAATATGATACTTTTGACGACCTCCGTGGTCTTCTTGGTAAGATTCCTGGCTTCTGACTTGGAGGTCGCGGCTTTGATTTCCGCTAGAACTCAGTTTAAATAAAGGCTTTCCGTCTGGTGTTCACTTAAAGCCTCCTAAACATCTTTCTACGTGTACTGTAGGCTAGGAAAGTGCTGTGCATGATTCGCTCAGGTGCTGTTACTCGTACAGCATGCTTCGTGGGTTCGAATCCTGAGTTAGGATGCCCTTGAAAAGAATTTGCTCTCAAAACAGCGCTTTTTAAATGTGTCCTTTTAATGAAGTGTGAGGAGTATATTTTATAATGTAATTAAAAAATAAAATGGCTGTAGTACTATGCGTATCCAGAAAGTAAGTGTACTGAGGCTCTCACGACCGGATGGATTTTATTTTCGACATGTTGGCTACATTTCCGTGTAGCCTGACCCTTCTTCTCCGCAACGAGACCAGTTCGAGGTCAGTACGTTGAGAAGTGTCGACGCGACAACACGTTTAGTGAAAAATGTCAATCCAATCTCCCGCCAAGTGCGAAATACGCGGCGTCATCCGTTATCTCGTTTGGAAGGGAAAACCTCTGGTTGAGGTTTATAATGAGGTGAAACTTGCTTATGGTGATAAAGCTATGAATCGTACGAGTGTGTACAAGTGGTGTCGCGAGTTTAAAAACGGTCACGTCACACCTCTTCACCCTCCGCCAAAAAGTTCAAAACCACAATTTCAGCCAAGAAAATCATGGCATCCGTGTTTTGGGACTGTTAAGGCATAATTTTAATTGAATAGATGCCTCAAGGGGAGACCATCGACTCTGCAAAATACTGTGAGACCCTAAAAAAATTGCGGAGGGCGATTCAGAACAAGAGGAGAGGCATGCTGACAAAGGGAGTCTGCCTGCTGAACGACAATGCCAGACCACACACGGCCAACGCCAAGAAGGAACTGCTCGCCTCGTTTAAATGGGATGTCCTGAACCATCTCGCGCATTCCCCTGACCTAGCACCTTCAGATTACTATCTCTTTACCTCCCTGAAGCTGCACATGGGTGAAAAAAGGTTTTCAACCGACGACGAGTTAAAGGAGGAGGTGGAGAAGTGGACGGAGGGTTGGGCGGGAAACTACTTCGAGGAAGGCATCAAAAAGTTGATACCCCGCTTCACCACCTGCATTGAGAGGAATGGCGACTATGTCGAAAAATAGCTTACATATGTACTACGATAACCACGTAATTTTTTTGTTTTAATAAAAATAATTGTAACCTTCAAAAATTCAGTACACTTACTTTCTGGATATGCCTCGTATTTACGAGAGTAATGCTCGGATACACTTTCGAAATAGTTCGGTATATAAAATTTGCAAATCATAAATTATTATTTATTACTTCGGTGATCGCGTGTCAAGGTTGACATGAATCACAAAGTTTGTTGTTTTAAAAATTAATTCTCGGTAAAATAAAATAATAACTATGTTCTAGAGGCGGTGAATGCTCCGAGATCTAACGGATTGACGAGGCAGACACCGCCCGCAGGTGCATATGACTCATGCGTTTCCTGGTATTTCTTTGTTTACATTTTACTGATGTACGAGTACATATACTCGTAAGTGGGGACCTCCCCACTCCTGCCGACGTACTATAAAAGGGGGGTCACTGCGTGGTCCCACACAATGTCCCCGCCACTCTGAACGCTCCCAACTGCAAATGACCCCGTCACTCTGAACACCCCCAACTGCAAATACCCCCGTCACTCTGAACGCCCCCCGTACTCTACACCATCACTGACACCTCCACCGGCAGACGACAACCTTCCTCCATAGGCAACCGCGTATCTCCCATATTTTTTATTATATATATATGTATTGACATTTTAAAAAAAAAGTCACACACGTCTCCCCACATACCTAAATATATACAACATTTTATGCTTTACTCACCATCATCTCGCCTCCATCATTTTTTTACTCACACCCATCTTAAATATATAACCGTGTGTGACATCGCACATCCACAAATATATGTATATTCGTATGTAATATTATTTAGACCGAGCGCAACACCAGATGAGAATAGTGATGTCGGGTAAACCACTAAAGAACACCAAAGAGTTTGTCTACCTCGGGAGCAAAATAACATGGGACGGTCGGTCTAAGAGCGAGGTCGACAGCCGTATACATCAGGCCAGACTTGCATTTAATAAAAGGTCGAAAATAATATAATCAAATAATATAGACCTAAAACTGAGAATACTCCTCATCAAGACCTATGTATGGAGTATCTTGATGTACGGCTGCGAGACATGGTGCCTATCCGAAAGAGATAGACGAAGACTAGAGGCTTTTGAGATGTGGTCCTATAGAAGACTATTAGGAATTTCCTGGAGAGACCGCATCACGAATGAAGAGGTTCTCCAACGAATCGAAGGAGGAAGGCACCTGCTCAGGATCTTGTCCGAAAGGCGTGCAAGATGGATCGGTCATATAATACGACAAGAGGGCCTTTTGCATGCCATAATGGAGGGTATGACCGAGGGGACAAACTCTAGGGGACGCCCACGCCGAGAGTACCTGGAGGACCTGTTGGTGGACGTGCGCTGCTCAACATATACAGACTTAAAAAGAGCCGCACAGGACAGGGAGGAATGGAGGAGAAGAGTTGAAATTGCTGCAAACCAGTCTTAGGACTGCAACCACAGAGAGAAAGAATCATTCATCAAAAAATATAAAAAAACTATCCTTCCCAGTCTCCTAAAAAAGAACCAAAATATCCAATTAAATATCATACCAGTCAGAACTTATCCGATGAAGGAGTAAGGCGTCCTACCATTGGACCGAGACTCCGAACGAGATATTCATCACTTGGGGTGGTCCCACACACTTAGCCCGGGGATCGAACGGGATATTCATCACTTGGGGTGGTCCCACACACTTAGCCCGGGGATCGAACGGGATATTCATCACTTGGGGTGGTCCCACACACTTGGCCCGGGGATCGAACGGGATATTCATCACTTGGGGTGGTCCCACACACTTAGCCCGGGGATCGAACGGGATATTCATCACTTGGGGTGGTCCCACACACTTAGCCCGGGGATCGAACGAGATATTCATCACTTGGGGTGGTCCCACACACTTGGCCCGGGGATCGAACGGGATATTCATCACTTGGGGTGGTCCCACACACTTAGCCCGGGGATCAAGCTTGTATACATACTATACTTCATGCCGGTCGTCTCGGTGTTGTAAAGTACGAATGAATAATTATTCTTGTTCAGAATTTTTAAACTACAATTTAAATTCAGTGATAGTGAAATTTTCTGTCTAGAATTATCACTTACTCCGGAACTCCCCTCTGAGGGTCGCAATTCGTTCGAGGGGATTGTTCAGCCATCATGGCGTCTCTCGGCCACAGCATCCAAGGAGGACACCAGCTCGCGCCACGCTCTCTACCCGTATCCTCTACTTTCGGAGGGCTTCTAGAAAACTGGCACCATTGCCATCAGGCCCGAAGCCGTCTCGATTTGTCATCGTCGCCTCGATTCCCAGTACGTCTAGACACTTCAGCCGCTAATACGTTTTACAAGTATCAAAGGTTTGGTGAATATTTCTTTGCTGTAATCATTTGTTGACTTTGTTCTACCTTACCAAGTGTTGTTTGACCATTCGTCTTCCACGAGTATGGTGTAATTCGAATTATAATTTATCTCTAAATTAACAACTCCAGATTCATACCGTTTGCCCACTCGTAATTTGTTGACTTTGTTCTACCTTACCAAGTGTTGTTTGACCATTCGTCTTCCACGAGTATGGTGTAATTCGAATTATAATTTATCTCTAAATTAACAACTCAGATTCATACCGTTTGCCCACTCGTAATTTGTTGACTTTGTTCTACCTTACCAAGTGTTGTTTGACCATTCGTCTTCCACGAGTATGGTGTAATTCGAATTATAATTTATCTCTAAATTAACAACTCCAGATTCATACCATTTGCTCACTCGTAATTCGTTGACTTTGTTCTACCTTACCAAGTGTTGTTTGACCATTCGTCTTCCACGAGTATGGTGTAATTCGAATTATAATTTATCTCTAAATTAACAACTCCAGATTCATACCATTTGCTCACTCGTAATTCGTTGACTTTGTTCTACCTTACCAAGTGTTGTTTGACCATTCGTCTTCCACGAGTATGGTGTAATTCGAATTATAATTTATCTCTAAATTAACAACTCCAGATTCATACCATTTGCTCACTCGTAATTCGTTGACTTTGTTCTACCTTACCAAGTGTTGTTTGACCATTCGTCTTCCACGAGTATGGTGTAATTCGAATTATAATTTATCTCTAAATTAACAACTCCAGATTCATACCATTTGCTCACTCGTAATTCGTTGACTTTGTTCTACCTTACCAAGTGTTGTTTGACCATTCGTCTTCCACGAGTATGGTGTAATTCGAATTATAATTTATCTCTAAATTAACAACTCCAGATTCATACCGTTTGCCCACTCGTAATTTGTTGACTTTGTTCTACCTTACCAAGTGTTGTTTGACCATTCGTCTTCCACGAGTATGGTGTAATTCGAATTATAATTTATCTCTAAATTAACAACTCAGATTCATACCGTTTGCCCACTCGTAATTTGTTGACTTTGTTCTACCTTACCAAGTGTTGTTTGACCATTCGTCTTCCACGAGTATGGTGTAATTCGAATTATAATTTATCTCTAAATTAACAACTCCAGATTCATACCATTTGCTCACTCGTAATTCGTTGACTTTGTTCTACCTTACCAAGTGTTGTTTGACCATTCGTCTTCCACGAGTATGGTGTAATTCGAATTATAATTTATCTCTAAATTAACAACTCCAGATTCATACCATTTGCTCACTCGTAATTCGTTGACTTTGTTCTACCTTACCAAGTGTTGTTTGACCATTCGTCTTCCACGAGTATGGTGTAATTCGAATTATAATTTATCTCTAAATTAACAACTCCAGATTCATACCATTTGCTCACTCGTAATTCGTTGACTTTGTTCTACCTTACCAAGTGTTGTTTGACCATTCGTCTTCCACGAGTATGGTGTAATTCGAATTATAATTTATCTCTAAATTAACAACTCCAGATTCATACCATTTGCTCACTCGTAATTCGTTGACTTTGTTCTACCTTACCAAGTGTTGTTTGACCATTCGTCTTCCACGAGTATGGTGTAATTCGAATTATAATTTATCTCTAAATTAACAACTCCAGATTCATACCGTTTGCCCACTCGTAATTTGTTGACTTTGTTCTACCTTACCAAGTGTTGTTTGACCATTCGTCTTCCACGAGTATGGTGTAATTCGAACTATAATTTATCTCTAAATTAACAACTCAGATTCATACCGTTTGCCCACTCGTAATTTGTTGACTTTGTTCTACCTTACCAAGTGTTGTTTGACCATTCGTCTTCCACGAGTATGGTGTAATTCGAACTATAATTAATCTCTAAATTAACAACTCCAGATTCATACCGTTTGCCCACTCGTAATTTGTTGACTTTGTTCTACCTTACCAAGTGTTTGACCATTCGTCTTCCACGAGTATGGTGTAATTCGAACTATAATTTATCTCTAAATTAACAACTCCAGATTCATACCGTTTGCCCACTCGTAATTTGTTGACTTTGTTCTACCTTACCAAGTGTTGTTTAACCATTCGTCTTCCACAAGTATGGTGTAATTCGAACTATAATTTATCTCTAAATTAACAACTCCAGATTCATACCGTTTGCCCACTCGTAATTTGTTGACTTTGTTCTACCTTACCAAGTGTTGTTTGACCATTCGTCTTCCACGAGTATGGTGTAATTCGAACTATAATTTATCTCTAAATTAACAACTCCAGATTCATACCGTTTGCCCACTCGAAATTTTCTAATTGTTTTTTTTTCTCGGAAATTATTTCCGAGTTTCTTTCCTATAACTATAATAAATTCTCTTTATTACAAATATATGTCTTGTCAATTACGCCCCCTCCTGGTAGAGATGTCGAGAGAGTGTAAGAAGGGAAGTTCAAAGTAACCCAACGCATTTCTGAGCTAAAAGAGTCCTTGCTCATCTTCAGATACCTGAGTGAAGCTGGCAGGTTGGACAGGTAAGAAACCTAGAGTGGTATTTGATATTACGTAAATATTTACGTGATTAACGTGTTCCCCGCGGGGAGCACAAACGCCTGTGATCTGACGACAATCCAAGTTTCAAATCACAAATACTTAAAAAAAATGACACAAAACCGGAATAAAAATTAAACTATAATTTAAAATAATCTTTATTCTAGCGACATCTCTGAAAACCTTGTCAAATAATATATTAGTTTATGAGAAATTGTTGAATAAACAGAGCGCCGATTTTTTTTGGTTTCTCAATATTTCCAGCATTAACGACCTATCGCGCGGATCGAGTCCTGCGATGAGTTTCTCTTACGTAAATAAACATTACTAAGTCTCTCTTACGTAAATAAACATTATAAGCTATATGCATTTGATTGGGTGAGTGTCATGAAGCATTGATTTGATCGTAGCATTCCTTTGTTTATTTTACGTAATGTTAAGTTTATCTCCTTTATTTAACGAGTCTCCTTAAGAGTAATGACTATTATTTATTATCAGAAAATTACTTAAGTGTCATGTTTACTTGGTGTTGTAATCAAATATCAGCGGTTCTAAACAAAATATATGTTTAAACTTAAAATTAAAAAACGCTGAAATTGTGCCGCGCACAGGATTCGTGGAATTTGATTTTTAACGCGGTGAACAGGTTAAGTTTAAAAGTAGTAAAGGTCTGTCAGAATAAATGACTCATATAATGTGAATTATATTTAAACGCAACAAAATAATCAATGTAAGAATTTATAGACTTTAATGGTTCAATGGTTAAGTCGTTTGACTCATAAAGCAAAGGTTCCGAGTTCAATTTTCAATGGTGTCAGATTTTTTTCCACTATGATTCCGAGTTGGTAAGATCGAGTGTACCTTTAGAGCAGCCTTTTAATTATCGAGTTGTATACATGACTTAGTACTCTTGGGAGGATAGGTCATGAAAAAAATACAAAACAGCGCTATATAAATGAGGACAAATTAGATTTTTTTTTAATCTGGCGAGTTTATTGCCATGTGGCAATCTCTTCCAACCAACCAGAAAGATGTTTTATAGGCCCTAAGTGTTAACCAGACTGGAATTTTAAAAAAGCTGGGTACCAGTGGGGATCGAACCCGCAACCTCCGGATCGGCAGACAAGTGTTTTACCACCAAGCTACGGAGGTCTTCATGTTATCTCGTTGTCAAGGACAAAACTTTTGATATGTCTGTAGGATACCTACCTAAATAAATAAATAATTGTCAAAATAAATAAGTGAATTGTTAAACATAATTAAATTAAATTAATTATTGTTAAAATAGTAAACATACAGGGTCAATGACCGATGAAGTATTTACAGATTGTCACACGCCAGGAACAACAACAATGTTTACTATTTTATAGTATTTGCGACCTGTCTAGCCGTCTCCGAATACAAATAAATATCTACCCGCCAATGCACGCGCTAGAGTAAGACAGAATATGTATCGCGAACTGGTTCACTCATTTGTATAAATTACCCACGCGCCGAGAAATAAATATAGATTATTATTGTTCATTCAACTGTCAAGACTTTTTATTAATTGCCCGCTGTCCACTTTCGCTTTCATCCGCATTCTTGAGTATTTATATTTAAATAAATACAAATCAAAATCATCACGACGTATCAAGATAAGCAACTCGCTACATTGATGACCCTGAACGAAAAAGAACGCAGAATTCGACTAAAACGAATAAAGCGATGTCAACATCAACATCATCAGCACGTCCTAATAGGACACATGCTACATTGATAACGACCATCGCTACATTGGTGATCCCGACGCGAGCATCGCTACATGTCTATTAATTTAAAAAAAAAACACATGTGTCCTGCAAGTATCTACCTAATACCAAATCTGGTACTCGGCCATGAGAAGGTAGCCACCCCTGTTTAAAATTAAGACGTTCACTGATTTAAAAAATGGGTTTCTGATATTCACACAAAATAATGTAATTTTATTGAAAATATAATTTTTATTCCTTACCTTGTGAATACAAGACACATGAGTGTAGCACACAGGATCATCAGTTGTTGGGAGAGGGCTGATTGAGATTTTTGCATGGCCCTGTGCAGGTCATTCTTAAAAAAAAAAAAAACAATTAATTAGTAATATTGCAGTACAAATAATTGATAACAATGAAATGATTGAAATCGTTAATAAAAATATGTTGAAGGGTTCTCTTCAATTTTTTTTGTAAAAAAATTCTATCATATATAAAATAGAAATAATCTGGAAAGGTAGAGAGGTATCTTGGAGGACAATGGATTGAGACTGAGCAGAAATAATTATTTTAGATTTTAAACGAAAAGCTCAAGTAACTCACTTAAGCTGTAAATGTTGCTGTTTTTTTTTTTTTAATTTGGCTTTTCAGAAAAGAACATAACTTTATTCTTGCATTGCAAACTTGTATGGCCTAAATTTAAATAACGGAATTGTTATAGATTTTAAACGAAAAGCTCAAGTAACTCATTTAAGCTGTAAATGTTGCTGTTTTATTAATTTATCTTTTCAGAAAAGAACTTAACTTTATTATTGCATTGCCAACTTATTTGACCTGAATTTATGTAACGAAAGTATTTTAGATATTAAACGAAAAACTCAAGTAACTCACTTGAGCTGTAAATGTTGCTGTTTTTTTTCCATTTAGCTTTTCAGAAAAGAACATAACTTTATTCTTGCATTGCAAACTTGTATGGCCTAAATTTAAATAACGGAATTGTTATAGATTTTAAACGAATAGCTCAAGTAACTCATTTAAGCTGTAAATGTTGCTGTTTTATTAATTTATCTTTTCAGAAAAGAAATTAATTTTATTATTGCATTGCCAACTTATTTGACCTGAATTTATGTAACTAAATTATTTTAGATATTAAACGAAAAACTCAAGTAACTCACTTGAGCTGTAAATGTTGCTGTTTTTTTTTCATTTAGCTTTTCAGAAAAGAACATAACTTTATTCTTGCATTGCAAACTTGTATGGCCTAAATTTAAGTAACGGAATTGTTATAGATTTTAAACGAAAAGCTCAAGTAACTCATTTAAGCTGTAAATGTTGCTGTTTTATTAATTTATCTTTTCAGAAAAGAACTTAACTTTATTATTGCATTGCCAACTTATTTGACCTGAATTTATGTAACGAAAGTATTTTAGATATTAAACGAAAAACTCAAGTAACTCACTTGAGCTGTAAATGTTGCTGTTTTTTTTTCATTTAGCTTTTCAGAAAAGAACATAACTTTATTCTTGCATTGCAAACTTGTATGGCCTAAATTAAAGTAACGGAATTGTTATAGATTTTAAACGAAAAGTTCAAGTAACTCATTTAAGCTGTAAATGTTGCTGTTTTATTCATTTATCTTTTCAGAAAAGAACTTAACTTTATTATTGCATTGCCAACTTATTTGACCTGAATTTATGTAACGAAAGTATTTTTGATATTAAACGAAAAACTCAAGTAACTCACTTGAGCTGTAAATGTTGCTGTTTTTTTTTCATTTAGCTTTTCAGAAAAGAACATAACTTTATTCTTGCATTGCAAACTTGTATGGCCTAAATTAAAGTAACGGAATTGTTATAGATTTTAAACGAAAAGCTCAAGTAACTCATTTAAGCTGTAAATGTTGCTGTTTTATTCATTTATCTTTTAAGAAAAGAACTTAACTTTATTATTGCATTGCTTACTTATTTGACGTGAATTTATATAACGAAAGTATTTTAGATATTAAACAAAAAACTCAAGTAACTCACTTGAGCTGTAAATGTTGCTGTTTTTTTTCCATTTAGCTTTTCAGAAAAGAACATAACTTTATTATGGCATTGCAATTTTGTGTGGCCTGAATTTTTCGTTTCTACTTATTCTGAACTTAATAATGAAATTCAATTCTATGGTATTTCATTTTACCTTCATGATTTTAGCATCGCATTTAAAGGAATATTTTAGTTATGTGTTAATTTCTTTATTATGCTATTTAATAAAAAATTAAATAAGTATTTAAAAAAGTAATAATCTTAACAAAAAACTCAAGTAACTCACTTGAGCTGTAAATGTTGCTGTTTTTTCCATTTAGCTTTTCAGAAAAGAACATAACTTCATTATTGACCTGACCTGAATTTGAATGACGAAATGATTTAAAATTTTAAACGAAAAGCTTAAATAACTCACTTAAGTTGTAAATATTGCGGTTTCATTAATTTATATTTTCAGAAAAGAACTTAAATTTATTATTGCATTGCCAACTTGTTTGACTTGAATTTATATAACGAAATTATTTTATATTTTAAACATATAAGCTCAAGTAACTCACTTAAGTTGTAAATATTGCGGTTTCATGAATTTATATTTTCAGAAAAGAACTTAACTTTATTATTGCATTGCCAACTTGTTTGACCCTGAATTTATATAACGGAATTATTTTACATTTTAAATGTATAAGCTCAAGTAACTCACTTATACAATAAATGTTGCTGTTTTATTCATTTCGCTTTTCAGAAAAAACATAACTTTATTATGGCATTGCAATTTTGTGTGGCCTGAATTTTTCGTTTCTACTTATTCTGAACTTAATAATGAAATTCAATTCTATGGTATTTCATTTTACCTTCATGATTTTAGCAACGCATTTAAAAGAATATTTTAGTCATGTGTTAATTTAATTATTATGTAATTAAATAAATAAGTATTTAAAAAAGGAATGATCTGAAGCTGTTTCAAAAATATGCTTTTTGTTTTAGATAAAAAAATTATAGCAGACTAACATTGAGATAAAACCACATTATATTTCAAATTTAAGTCGTTTTCAATGCATAATAATTTTACTATCAATGAAGAAATTTTTAAATCAATAATACATATTGAGTTTCGTTTCCTTAATTTGAAATGTTTTGAGTTAGTATGATTTTTTTATGAATATGGCAATTAACCCTCTTAAATCCAAAACAGAAATCCAAAAATAATTATAAGATAGCCAAAAGACATTCAAAAAATAATTATTACACCCTTGGGGCATGTTGCAAGAGGGAATTATGAAAATCAAGAGAATCATGGCCATCACGAGGACAGATGAGAGAAGGTGAGGAAGAAGAAGGTGTCCTATGAGATGGACGGATCAAATAAACGACTTAAGGGGGGTTTTCTACTTAAGAGACGTGAATTTTGGGCGTTAATTAATACTAATTACGAAAATTAATTTCTATGTATAAAAAAATCGAAAATCCAATTATCGTGTACCCCATTCCCACTCAATCCAGACTAACGTAGTGACTTTTGACGAACGTCGACAAAAAATATTTGATTTTAACAAACTGACGTATTTTTGCTAATTTGTAACAAGATGTAGTAATTTGTCATTATTGTTAGTTTTATTTATTGTATTTAGTAGTGCAAATAAATTATTTTAAATATCAAAGCTTTTAGCGGAATTGTCGCAGGACGACCTCCGTAGACTAGTGGCAACATTATTGACTTCCACCTGGGTGACTTAGATATAAAATCTTGAAGTTTGTTATTTTCTTTAACACTTGCCTTACTGTGCTAAAAAATTCCGCCAGCCACTGTGCTGGACGCTCAGCATCCAGTGAAAAATGTATGTTTTGAATTAAAATTATGCAAAATCTGCTAGGTTATTTTTTGTAATTAGCTATACAATTATTTTATTATGTAAGTCCTGGTCACTCACTATCCATCATAGGGTGGCAAGTGTTAAAAGATAATAATTTCATCTCGAAAATACATTATTTTGCCAATTAATTATTTAGTATATTTTCAAAAGAAAGAGATAAAAATTAAGAAATATTTCATTATCAATAGAAAGACTCAAACATCCTTAACAAAATAACAAGAAAATTCAAAAAAAATATAGTTAAATCTTCATTTAAGTTTTATATTTTGACTTTAAATATATGTTAGTCACCTTCAATATAGAATTTGAGACAAAGATACACAAGCAGAAATCCATTTTCTCACTGTTCGATGTAAAAACAGTTATTTGAATAAAATATACACTGACTTTATTTGGTTTCATGTAATGGATATTAAATTTAACTCAAGCCGGTAGAGAAAAACAAAAAAATATTCGAAGCTTGTAAATAATTATGCATGTTATTTAAATTCAACAGAAAAAGTTTCAAGCTTTATAAAGACACTGATATGAAGATATTTGTTAAGGGATTACGAAAAGGTCAACGAATTTGTTAACAAAAAAGCAGAGAGTAAAATAAGAATTGAAATGGCTAAGGTAGCTATTACAAGTTTGATCAAAATATAGACTAACAGAATCATATATTGAGAAGAACAAAAACCCATATTGTCAAGTCTCTAGCACTGTAAGCAGTACAAGATGAGAATTACATATTCATGATATAGATCAAGAGTTCCTAAAGTGGTCGATATCCACCCCTTGGGGTCGATTTGACTGTTCTAGGGGTCGATATTTAAATAAAAAAATGTGGGGGTCGACGACACCAAAATAGACCACGTTACTACTTCAATATATCTTTAGCTGAATGTCCGATAGGGAAGAGATGATGATGATGATTTGTTGATAAATAATAAAATACGTTAGATCGCAATGCGGAAAAAGAGTCTATTTTTATAGTAACGTAAGTATTATATTTATATCTTTTTAGAATGTGCGCAAGAATGCGCTCGCGATATGCTTCCGTCTCGCATCTGTGAATGCAGAAACGGTTATTGTCGTATGTAGGTATTCATCTAAATACGGAACTGGTGAGATAGCCGTGGTGCGTTCTCTCTCTCTCTCTGGCGTGTGGTGTGGTCGCTCGTCCGGCGTCAATGGCCGGCATGTGACCTTCGGACTGTTTACTATAATTTATCGAGGAATCCGAAGGTCGTTTCATCGGTCATTGACCGTATGTATGCGACAATATTCCGCGACGACCGCCACATATCTATGATTCCAATAGGTACCTTATTAAGAATATTTATACTTATTTTGAATTTACATATTTATTGCATATTTAAAAAAAAATTAAAAAACTTTGCTCGAATTTTTTTGCTTTAATTTTCGTCAGCGCAGATTTCAATATTAAATGTTGCACAAGATAATGCCATAATCCGTAATCCTTTTATCTTTTGCAATCCTTAATTACTAGTGATTAAAATGAAAAGTTTGATATCTATACTCGAGAAAATGTAGGATGGCCCCTGTGACGTTGGAAATGTCATGTCTCAAAGGGATGGTGTAAAATCGTTTTTTTTTACAAATCGAATCGTTTTTTTATAAATCGAAAAAATGTTTTTCTCTAAACTGACGTTTCAATTCCCAATTTTCATTATAATGATTTTCTAATGTGTAATATGATTGTTTCTATCTTTAAATAGGCCAAGATCCACTATGAATTAATACTAATTACGAAAATTTAATTTTATGCATAAAAATATCGATAATCCAATTATCGTGTACCGCATTAACACCCAATGCAGACTAACGTAGTGACTTTTGACGAACATCGACAAATATTATTTGATTTTAACAAACTGACATATTTTTGCTAATTTGTAACGAGATGTATTAATTTGTCATTATTGTTAGTTTTATGTAATGTATTTACCTAAATAACTTGCTATTTATAAGAATCGAGGCTCAAATGAAAGTTGATAAAATAATTAAAATAACTGAACGTCATCACAAGGTTGGATTGGGGCAAATTTGTGAAACGACACAGGGACCATGCTATATTTTCTCTAGTATAGTGAAATATTTAATATGGAGCACTGTACAAACTTATAAATTTGAGTAAGCAAAGTAAACGGCTATGGGGTCGAAAGTAAATGACTAGAGGGTCGACGGTTTTAAAAGTTGTTGGTTAAGGAACCTGCGGCCGAAAAAAGTTCGGTAACTCTTGATACAGATAGACTCTGCCTTAGAGATGTTGTTTGGAGATGGATGTTTTGTATCCAATGGATCGCAAGGTGCGCCAACGTCTTTATCATCCAACAATTTAAGATACCCGAAAGACATTCGAAAAATAATTATAACACCCTTGGGGCATGTTGCAAGAGAGAATGATGAAAATCAAGGGAATCATGGCAATCACGAGGGGACATATGAGGGAAGGTGAGCAAAAGGAAGGGGTCCTATGAGAAAAAAATTGAAATTTCGGAAATCTAAAATATATACGTAATCGGGCGCAACTCATCCAGCAGATTAAAACGTCCGTCACGGAGACCAACGGTGCACTGGAGAAATAAAAAATATACCGTTGTGTGAGGGGTAGGGAGTCAGGAAGCTATTATAAGCCTCACCTCTTTGTCGGTAAACCTCGCCAATTGGCACAAAAAAACTAGGCACCCCATCTCACAGATTAGATGCGCCCGCCCAAGGGTTTAAAAAGTCTCTCTTTTATGATGAATGTTATTCAACAAAGTGCTTGTTTTTTTTAAAAAAAGAACAAAACAAGACATGATTATTAAATTATTTTAACGAATACTGTAGACATGTTCAGCGGTCCTGGATTTGTTTTACCTAATCGAAAAAAATGTTTTTAAATTTTATTTTACTTATAGGATATTATAATTATAAAAAAAATACTTACAAACATATTTCCCAGAGATCGCTTTGCCAGCCAGCAATTCAGAAACACTGGGATGAAGAGGTTCCTCCATGGTGGATATAATAACTGGAAATAATAAAATATATATATATGAAACCTTTGATTTGTTCAATTTACAACAAAATAAAGATAAAGGATTGAAATTTAAAAATTGCATATAAGTTATTGGGAGTATTTAGCATTAAATAATTTATTGCCAATGACGCGTTTTCTAGGAATTATTAAAATGAAATATTCTTAAACACAGCATTTTTGTTATCATAATATAAGTAGGCCAAAACCCGTACAATGGTTGTCTCCAAAGAAAGAATACGAGAATTGAATTTTGAATACAAGAGAGCGAGAGAGGAATACTTCGAAATTTAAATCTCGGTGGGTCCGTGATAAATGAACAGATTGAAATTACACTGAACGAATTTTAAATACCTAGCAAACAGTTTTTGAACCTGTGTAAAAGGGGACGATTGTAATTTATTTTAAATTGTAATTCATTGAATAATTAATTTATTTCCTACTTTATTGAACCTTATAATTACTTGTGTTTATTCATCTTATGCTCTTTATTTTAATGCAAACCAAAGCACAACATTAAGATTTATCTATCTATATTAATTTGTTTTACTTTTGTTTATAATTTGTTTTACTTCCGTGAATATTTCACGGGTTGCAACTAGTTTAAATAATTTGTAGAAATTTCATTTTATTTTAACTGTCTTTTCAAAGTATATCGTCTGGTGTAACATTTTTTCTGTTATTAAAAAAAGATTCCTTTAAATAAATCTTTAACAATTTCTTCTATTTTTCCTTATCCTCAAAAATAATTGTATTGATAAGTTTTGACTCCTTTTACCATGTACGTATACAATTCTTCTAAGAAATATTATTTTAAGGTTGTATTATAATGTAATTGATTTGTTTCAAAGACAAAACATTGTTGAAAAGAATTAAAAAAGTACATTGTGTAAGCGTTATTTAAAATGGAAAATTTTAATACAATTCAATGGATTACTTTGAGACGTCGATGTAACATTAAATTTCTGACAAAGTTAGTTTTCGTTGATTTATCAAACAACATCTCCAACATAAAGTTTCGACTGTAGAAACTAACAAAAGTTAGCTTGCATCTTAGAAATTAATGTCTGCCAAGTTGATTTACAAGGCTGAGGCGCTGATTGTTTGGAGTTTCGAATTGTGTGAAGCATCTGTTTCGAAAGTTTCATCCCTTCATTCCTAGAACAACTACTATATATTGATTCATGAAGAATTTTAACCTTTCCTTCCCTGTGTTGGGTTTCTTCTACACGTTGCTTCTAATAACCATCAATATCTCTATAAATATAATAAATACCAAGTTAAGATTTTAGGTATTCCTCCATAATATATTTACGCATTGAAAATAATATTAATAATAATCAGAATTTATCGACTACATCGTAGGTGTTTTGTAAAGATCGAAAACAAATTCGCATTTAAACGCTGCGAGTGCCTCGTCTTGACGATAGGTGAAGAGTATGCGGGAAGCGCGACACTATAGTCGCATCTCACTCTTGCATACTCCACTGAATTGCAAGGAGCTCAATTGTCTCAATCGTCGCAAACGTAAGCCACGCCGGGGTACCGCTCCGCGCCGCAGTATCTTCTGGACTTGCAAATAGATTAGATGTACGCCCGTTCTGTGAGCGTTGCCAGATGGTTTTTTTTAATGTTTTCAGCAAATAAATCTCAATTATTATAATTTTTAACTTCAATTATAATTAATTAAGGGGATTATCTATGAATGTTCTTATTTTTCCGATTTAAAATCGCTAATTTTTGATCGCGTACTCACTACCCAGCACCGGAGCACGCGTTTCAATTTTAACACCATAAGGGAAGGGTTAAAACTGGTTTATATTAATTTATTATAACTGTTTTTTGTAATAAATGCATAAATTATTGTAATAAGGTTACTTGTGTTTAACTGGTTTTTTGTAATAAGTGTGTGCTGTAAGAAGTGTATCAAGTATTGTATCATAATAAATGTAATTTTTATATATTATTCATAGTAAATGCATTAACATTGTGGTGGTTTAAAGATATTGTAATTTTGTTTCTATCAAAAGCTGTTTATTTCACTTTATGTAACGGTATAACCCTACCGGTTTCAAGGTTTTCACATAATCATCAGCGAGCACAAACAATACTTGGTCAGACAAGATACGAGTCAAGGTCTTGTTTGTGCTCCAATGATGATGAGGTGAAAGCCTTAAAACCGGCTGGGTTATACCGTTACATGAAGTGGAATAAACAGTATTTAATAAAATAAATTACAATATCTTTAAACCTCCACAATGTTAATGCCTTAACTATAAATAATATTTAAAATTTTCACGTTTTCATCAAATTTTTTGTAAGGGTATGAAATATATAAGTTTCACGATCAGAAACATTCTGTAGTTTTTCAGTTTCTCAATATCTTAGAAGTTTTTGAGTATCTCAACATTTTACTGTTAGAAGTGTGTATGTCGGTACCAGTTCGAACATAATTCAGTCTTGTTTGTGCTCCTTTGATGATGAGGTGAAAGCCTTGAAACCGATAGGGTTATTCCGTCACATAAACAAGAATAAACAGTGTTAGATACACTGTTTATTCCACTTTATGTGACGGTATAAACATTTTGTGAAAAGTGTGTTTAGAATTGTATTATAATAACATAAGTCTTTTTTTGTAATTAGTTTAACTTTGTATTTTTGTTACATTGGTTTTTTTATGAAAAGTATATTAAATAGTGTAATAAGTGTATTGAGAATTGTATTAGATGATTTTAGAAATAAGTGTATTTTTTTTATTTTCGTAATTACTGGTTTTTTGTAATAATTTTGAAATAACTGGTTAATATTTATTTTTTAAGCCACCACGCATCATTCTTTTCATTCTATTATTTAGGGTGGAAGTAAATTATTTAAACAGCATATACGAGGGTCATCCAGAAAGAAAGGTTACAACATTTATGTAGGATCGAAAAATGCTTGTATTTAATTGAAATTCACAGGATACTTCATAAATATATAAAACTATTTTTCAACGTAATAGCCGTCGGGATCGAGACATTTCTGTGGTCGGGGCACCAGCTTTTGTATGCCAGTGTCATAGACCTCCGCCGCCAGCTCTTTCAGCCATTTCTTCACAGCTTCCTCGACCTCCTGATCGTTGGAAAATTGTTGGGGTGTAGTGAAACACCCACGTCTCATCACCCGTCACGATAGAGTCCAGAAAAGCTTCTCCCTCTTGTGCAAAACGATTCAAAAATTCACGCGCAGTTGTCACGCGATTTTGACGGTGCTCCGGTGTGAGCATTCTGGGCACCCATCTCGCACACAACTTCTTGTAATCAAGTTTTTCCAACACAATATTACCAAGGACACTTCGAGAAATGTCAGGAAATTCTTCGTAAAGGTCGTCAAGCGTCAAGGTCAATTCGTACTTCTTCTTCAATTTTTTGCACAAATTCGTCAGAAACCACTGCCTTGCCTCATCGTGAGTATCAGTATGGCCTTCTCTGAACAACCTAACCTACTTCATGATATGTTGTTGACTCATCACATCACTACCATAAACTTCCACGAGCTTCCGATGGATATTCGCGGCGTTATTGTTCTTCAAAGTCAAAAAACTGATGACCGCCTGTGTCTCGCAAGGACGAGAGTTGGCGGGAGCGCGCGACGACCTCTCCATCGGAAGAATTTACTGTGATTGAACAAAATAGCCGACAAACACGCGGAACCAAACAAACTGACCATTAGGATCCCTTCTATACGCCAGGGGCACCAACTTTGAAACAAAAAAATTTCCCCGACCTCAGGAGTCCTTGTAACCTTAGTTTATGGATGAGCCTCGTATAACAAACCACTGAACGATTATTTTTGATTTAAATGTTTCAAATGTTTACAGTTTGATAAATAACAACGTGTGTTATTATTTCTATTAATCGAAGCTTTTATTTAAGCTACGTTTATAAAAAAAATACATTATTTATTTCGTTCTTACAATGGAAGAGTTATTTACCAGTGTATTGTCAGATAAACATGTCGGTAAGAAAACAAATGCCATTAAAATAGAATACTTACTGTCACAGCAAATGGTACGGTGTTGACTAACTCGAGGATAAAGTGAAATGACATCACCAGCTGCCAGACGTTGCCCTGAAATAAAATCAATAATAAGGTGTTGATTTAAAGTTTTACAAAATATTTTAAAACAATTTCATGTAATAAGCAGATTATCTGTAACGTTCCAATAAGAAAAAAAAATGTTAGTAATTATTTGAAGGTTTCTGCGTGAAATATGTTTTTACTCTAATTAAATTCCTTTGCAAATGTTGTTAACCGAAGTCAAGTGCAAACTTAAATCGTCTCGTGTGGCTTTTAATAAAATGAGAAGCGTATTCTGCGATGATAATCTAAACTTGAAACTTCGACAACGGTTAGTCAAATGCTATGTTTGGACAGTGTTATTGCATGGAGTGGAATCATGGACTCAAAGTTGGTAGTATGAACCGACTGGAAGCATACGAAATGTAGATGCACAGGAGAATGCTACGGACACCCTGGACGGATATGGTCAGCAATACGAGGGTTCTTCAAAGAGCCAAAGTTGATAGAGTTGCTGACTAATAATAAAATCCGAAAGGTGTCCTATTTGGGTCATGTACTTAGAGAAGCAACGTACAAATTACTGCACCTGATCATCCAAGGCAAAATAGAGGGTCGAAGAGGTGTTGGGAGGAAGCAAATCTCCTGGCTCCGCAATATACTTGATTGGACCGGTATAAGGAGCGTTGTGGATCTTTTTCGGACTGCCGGGGACAAAGATGTCTACTCTCAGGTAATGTTCAACGTTGGGGGACCTGACATGACATTAGGACGAAGAAGTATATGTTATTTAAATTATGAAAAATATCGAAGGAATCACTGGTCACCATTTCATCCCAGAGAAACTGATAAAAATTCTCTAGCATTGGCTTAAATTACTAAACAACTCTTTAATAGATATACGTAAAAAACAGCAATGCTGTCAATTTGATGCATTTATTATAAAAGGTGATATGTGTCGGTTAATATATAGTATGGTAAAAAAGATTGAACCTCGAAATCAAACACTAAATCATTTATTGATTTTAAACTATTCAAACTGATGGATTATCTATTTTGAAATAATTAAAATAAATATATGTGTATACATGTGAAATTGAAAAATAAAAAGAAGTCGAGATTCAAAAGGTGAATGGTTTTATTCATGTTATTTTTATTTACTTTAAAATGGAAGATCATTATTTTGTACTTAAATTGAACAGTTTATTTTTTAAGAAATGGAACAGAGAATGTATCTGAGACGTTTAGTATGTTTTCGGTGTAAAGGAGGGTTGTCACGTTTTTTTATGGTTGAAACCCCATAAAATAAGAAGTAATGGCTTGGTTTTAATGCTCATACTTTTATATTGTTATTTTCATGACCATTGTGTGCTTTTCTATAAAAAGTAAGGAACTTAACTGGTAAATTTTAAAGACTGTAAAACCAGAGACCAATTTTAATTTATATTTGCCTCAGGGAGTGCTACTCTTAGAGATTGAAATCTTCGTGTGGAAATAACTTTATTGGAGTTCAGACATTAACACTTGCCACCACCCTGTGATGGATGGCGAGTGGCCAAGACTTATATTTTATTTCATTATTCGACGTTTTAATACATGATAAAATGATTTTTATAGTTAATTACAAAAAAAAAACCTAGCAGATTTTGCATAATTTTAATTTAAAATATACATTTTTCACTGGACGCTTAGCGTCCAGAACCGTGACTGGCGGATTTTTTTTAGCACATTAAGGCAAGTGTTAATAAAAGCTTTGATAACTGATATGAAAATACATCTTATTGTCAAGAGTAATTCAAATTATTATATATTCATTATTATGTTGTTTGATGTCAGGTATCAAAAGCGAAAAAAAAAACAGAATATGTAACAATTCATTTATTTGTTATTACATTTATCGCCGCAGCGCGTGTTTCTACCTTCTATCTCGAGGCTCTCTTCAAGCGTAATGATTTCGGTTCATTATAAAAGCAAAATAACAAACCGGGTCATATCTGACTGGTGTCATCTTATTTTGCTATCGACTACCCACAATAAAAAAGTGTGTTGTATATTATATTTACGGTAAATTTTCGTCTTCTTCTTCTAGGTCATATTACCTGTTTTTGACGGTGGGCTGTCCTGGAATGATGACGTCCAGCTGTCCTTCCATCTTTTCGGCGGCCTTCTTGGTAATCTCACGCTGCTAGGGTTTTCAGTCTTAGCAATTTTTGCAAGTCTCGTACCCTCCATGCAATCTACGAGTATATGATCCCTCCAGAAGCACCTTCTGTTTCTTCCCCACCTCACTATGTCTTCAACACCACAGACAGACTTTATCGTCTCATTTCTGATCCGATCTCTAAGAGTTCTGCCTGTGATGGAGCGTAGGGTTCTCATTTACACCACTTTGAGAAGGTTTTTTTTGTCCTGTTGGTATCGGCTCTCGCTTCTATCCCATATGTCATGATAGGACGGACGCATGTCTTAAATATCCTTACTTTCGGTTAGAATGTGTTTGTTTCTCCATATAGTGTCCCGCAGGCAGCCAGCCAAAGCTGTCACTTTATCAGTTTGTGCTCGTACTTCACTATGTAGGTCACTGTTGCTGAAGATCTCTACACATAGGTAAGTGAATCGTTTGACCTGCTCGATAGGTACGTTATCGATGATCAGTTTGCATCTGAGTGGCTATTTTGATATTGTAAAACACTTTGTTTTATTGACAGAAATCGTCGTATTGTATGGTGAAATTTGCAGAGCATTTTTTGAAGATCATCTTTATTTTTTACCAATATTGCAGTGTCGTCGGCATAACACACTATATTGATCAATTTACTACCCATTTTGTAACCCAGGCCCAAAAAAGTCACCTCCTCTATTATTCTATCCAAAATAATGCTAAAAATGAATGGGCTGAGACTGTCTCCCTGTTTGATACCAGTTGCAGTGGGTATCTCTTTTGTTAGGTCTCCTTAATTCGTGTCTTCCCATTCTTGTTAATACTTTGAATGGTTTTGATTATTGATGCAGAAACTCCGTACTCTCTCATTATGTTAATGACATCCTCCAGCAGAACTTTGTCAAAAGCCTTAGTCAAGTCTACAAAACACACGAACATCGGTTTATTAAACTCTAATGATTTCTCCTTTAGTAGTCTCATGATGAATATTGCATCCGTGGTTGGCCTATTTCTTCTGAAACCTTGCTGCTCCTCTGTATTTAATATTCTATATTCTAATTTCAGTTTAATGGTAAATTTTCAATTTAATTTAATTGATAAAATGTTGAATACAACAACAATATTTCTTGAATTTCGACATTATTTATGTAGAAGACAAATGTTTAAGAGGTGTGTTTTTTTGTATCATTTGGTTATTTATTGTTTTTCATTGTTTACCATTCGAGAACACAAACGCTGTCACTCCCGTAATGCAAATGGATGGAGAAACATTACCCAATTGTGACTCCTTTAAGTATCTTGGGTCACTCATCCATAGCGATGGAGGATGTGCAGCAGATGTAACACATATAATTAGTGTGGGATGAATGAAGTTTAGACCAATGACGGTAGTTCTCTGTGATCCGAAAATGCCAGTAAAGTAAAAAGGAAAAGTATACGAAACGATTGTCAGACCCGCACTCCTCTATGGCTCCAAATGCTGGACGATGTATAACTCTTACTCTAGGCAACTAGAAACTACTGAAATGTGCATGCTAAGATGGTCAGCTGGTGTGTCCCTAAGAGATAAAATAAAAAGCTCACGCATTCGTGGAAACCTAGATGGTACAGACATCAACAATAATATGCAGGATAGGCGATTGAGATGGTATGGGCACGTTGGATGCAGAGCACCCTATCACATTGTGAACCAGGCAATATCCATGGATCTTTCTCGAATAACAACCAGAAGAAGACCAAAGAATTCGTGGGTGGTGCGAAAAGATAACCTGATGCAGAGGCACGGCCTGGGGGACGTGGCCGGGACAGAAGATCATACAACCTGAGTATGAGGAGAGCTGACCCCAACAGTCTTCGCAGACAGTGAGTTGGGATGGAGTCAGGGAGAAGAAGAGGTTTTTTATTGTTTTTCTTTATTGCTTTGTGTATCTTGAATGTTTCTAAAGTAATTGTTTAAAAAATGTATTAAAATATTAGCTTAATATTAAAGTGTTTTTAAATCTATGATTTGTCTCTATTATTTGGTAAGCAAATTCTGAAAAATTCTTAAGAGATGGACAACGCATTCTTCTTCTTCCAAGTGTCATGTCAGGTCCCCCCAATGTTGACTATCACCTGAAAGTCAGCATCTTTGTCCCCGGCAGCCCAAAAATTATCTCAAGCGCTCCTTATACCAGTCCAATCACGTATATTGCGGAGCCAGGAGATTTGCCTCCTGCCAACACCTCTTCTTCCCTCTATTTTGCTTTGGATGATCAGGTGCAGTAATTTGTATTTTTCTCCTCTAAAGACATAACCCAAATATGACACCTTTCGGATTTTAATATTAGTCAGCGACTCTCTATCCACTTTTGCTATTTGAAGAACTCATATGTTGCTGACCATATCCGTTCAGAGTATCCATAGCATTCTCCGGTGCATCCACATTTCGAATGCTTCCAATCGGTTCATACTACCAACTTCCAGTCGGTTCATACTAGACAACGCATATGTGATTGTATTCTAATGCCTATCTTTTTTAGTACATTCCAATATACATACTTTAAATAGGAGGTAGAAATACGTGCAGCGAAGATTAATGATATTCGTGGAAAAATAAAGTTATTTATTGTTAAATATGATATTTTAACATGGAGTTGCCTAACCTTATCTTACCTAACCTAATCTTACCTAACTTAATCTAACCTAACCTAACCTTACCTAACCTAACCTTACCTAACCTAACCTTACCTAACCTAACCTTACCTAACCGAACCTTACATAACCTAACCTTACCTAACCTAATCTAACCTAACCTAACTTAACCTAACTTAATCTAACCTAACCTAACCTTACCTAACCTAACCTTTGACACATTTTTGAAAAAACCATTTGTTTATTTTAAAACATAATAACATTAAGATTTAAGTAATAATGTTGATTTTAAGTTACAATAAAATATGTTTTCTTAAACCAACAACATTCATTACGTTTGCAAAACCTTTCATAGTATTGAGGAAGATACATTTTATATTTTTTTATCTGTACAAATCTTTACTTTTAGCCACGAGTGGTGAACGTTCAGCCATAAATCATTCTAAAAGAGCATCAACCACGAAAATTTGTAAATGTATCACGCGGAAAAAAAGTTAAAGGTTATATGAGAAACAGATATTTTTTTTATGGCGCTTAAGTACCAGTAATCTGAAATAAAAACCCTTTCAATTAACGAAAGTAAACAAATAGGAAAATTGTGAATTTTAACTGAAATATTATTTGACTGAAATGTGCTTTTTATATAAATCTGTTGATTTGTTAATAAACCATCAAAGTATGAATTTTATGGTTTATCGACTGTTTCAAAAGTACATATACTCGTAAGCTTATTCATATTTTAAAAGTAACAAATTCACCCTTAATTTGTTACTAAAAGGAATTAATTAAAAAAGCCTTTTTTTTTATTTTAGAAATACAGAACGAATGTTTTCACATATTTGTATTTTTGAGTATTCGAGTATTTCATTCTGCTAAGAATATCTTACAGATATAACATGACACGCATGGCAACTAATGAAATGTTCACCATCCCTAAAGTTAAAATCTCTTTTGCCCAAAAGCAATATACTTATTTGGCTCCCATGACGTACAATGGCGTGCCGAATTCAATAAAGTTAAAGGAAGGAAAACCATTTAGACAGTCGATTGGAACGTTGTTGTTATTGCGACAATATTTTGAGTACTTGGGCTTTCAGGATGAATGACGTGTGGAAAAGATTTGTGTGGGCTCTTGAGTGTGAGTTTCTTCTTGTTGTTTTGATTTTTGTTGTTTTGTATTTGTGTTTCTGTATATTTTTGTGTCAATTTTTATTCTTATGATTGTGTGCGGTATATTATGGGATGAACATTTTTGGTTTTTCTGGAGTTATGATGTGTGAAGAGTTTGAGTCCGCATGATGTTTCCAATTGCAATTGAGTGTCACTGTTTGTCAGGTTGATGAGAACGTGCAACGGGGGTTTGTTTTTGTGTAATCAAAAATCGAAAAGCAGTATCGATTTATTTTTTCATGCTTAATATCCTCAGTGAGATACAGGCAAAAGCCTAATTTACTGGGGATACGACAAATGAAAGGCGACAAACCCAGATCCATTAAAATAATGTATGTCCAAATTAAATTACCTGTTGGTTTTTTTCACAAATTATGTACATTTCTTGTCATGTGTAATAATAAATAAATAAATAAAAACCCATTAACCAGGTACATTCAGCCACCGCTTAATACAATAAGTTATGTGACGATTTCCGTAAATAAGCGAATAACCCGTAACTTCATTCTTGAATAAAGATAAGTCAATTCATTTAATTGTATCATATAAGACTTTGAAATATTGACACGATTTGGACATGCTAAAGAACGTGAATGGGAGACGATATTGTATTTTATTAAAGTTATCAGCAGCAACCAGAGCTAAGTTTGTAAGATATTTGTCTTCCATCCCGAGGTTTTGTGGTTAGTTACCAACAGTACTCAAAAAAAGAGTAAAAGTTTGGTAAGTATCAGAGATATTATTTATCCTTATTCAGTAATTATTCCTAATAAACCTCTTTATTTAAGGTGGATTGACAACCTCTGATGCATAGTTGATAAGACGCTTGACTTATACCCGAGACTTTTTGTTTCAATTTCCAAAGGTATTTGAAAATAATAAATCAAAAGCCATACCAATTCTACGTGGAGTCCGACAAGGTTGTATTTTATCACCTATGCTATTCAATCTGTACTCTGATATAGTTTTCAAGGAAGCACTATATAACTTGAATCTGGGGGTCAAAGTGAATGGTGTATGCGTCAATAACATCAGGTACGCAGATAATACGGTTGTTCTGGCAGACAGTATTGGCGGCCTTCAAACGCTTATAGATATAATTAATGAAGCCGGTGTGAGGCTGGGGCTGAACATGAACGTGAGGAAAACTAAGTTCATGGTGTTTGCCCGGCAGGATCACGCAGGAGCACGTCTTACATTGAACGGTGCTGATATAGAGAGAGTGGAAAAGTTTAAATAACTCGGAAGTATCCTAGTGGTAGACCTTGACCCAGAAACCGAAGTCAAGTGCAGAATTGAATCGTCTCGTGCGGTTTTCAATAAAATGAGAAGCGCATTCTGCGATGATAATCTGAAATTGAAACTTCGACAACGGTTAGGTTAGTCAAATGCTTTGGTCAGTGTTATTGCATGGAGTGGAGTCACGGACCTTCAAAGTTGGTGGTATGAACTGACTGGAAGATGGCTACGGATACCCTGGACGAATATGATCAGCAGCACGAGGATTCTTCAAAGAGCCAAAGTTGATAGACAGTTGCTGACTAATATTAAAATCCGAAAGGTGTCCTACTTGGGTCATGTACTTAGAGGAGCAAAGTACAAATTACTGCACCTGATCATCCAAGGCAAAATAGAAGGCCGAAGAGGTGTTGGCAGAAGGCAAATCTCCTTGCTCCACAATATACGTGATTGGACTGGCATAAGGGGCGTTGGGATCTTTTTCGGGCTGCCGGGGACAAATATGTCTACTCTCAAGTGATATTCAACGTTGGGGGGACCTGACATGACACTGGGAAGAAGAAGATCTGAAATTAACATTAAAAAAATGGTCCCAGTATGAAAAAAGATTTTGTTGGATAATTATACTCTAGACGTGTGTGAGTGTTGTTTCCTCTTTACGTGCGGTAATATAGCTAACTTAATTTTTTTTATCTATTCTTGTATTTTTCCCGTAATGAAAGAGTTTTTTGAAGTAACAATAGTCTGATTTAGTCCTATATATTTTGTTTTCAATTTGTTGTACGCAGCTTTATTCTCCTTTCATTTGGTGCAGTACGGGCATTCCGTCTTTGAACGGTTCCGTATTGTGCTGATAATAAGTATACGGACGACTTCTGTCATATCTATTCTTTCAAAAAAGAGTAAAGGAAAATATGTCGAAGTCCTTCCATCGTCTTACTTCGGTGTGCCATCGGATCCAGCACAACGGTGTCGCCGGTGGGTTTGCTAGTGTGCAACGACACACCCACTTAAAGGATAGAAAGAAACAAAAAAAAAGCAGGGCACAGCATTACTTTCTAACTAAATTGACGTTGGAATGGTGAGGGGATTCCTGACTACGAGGGCCAGCAATGACGATTGTGTTAGGTTAGTATCTTGGGAATATACTGATCTTGCAGCTGCTCGCTGAAGTTGTCTTCTACCTCCCTCCATCTACAACCCCGAACCCGAATTTTTCAGTTAGAAGTGTGTATGTTGGTACCAGTTCGAACCGAATTCAGTCTTGTTTGTGCTCTCCTGGTGATGAGTTATACCGTGGCACAAAGTGAAATAAACAATGTTTGATAAAACACATAACAATGAAAGTATATTTATTTAACTCTTTCCCCGCGGGGAGCACAAACGCCTGTGATCTGACGACAATCCAAGTTTCAAATCACAATTACTTAAAAAAAATGACACAAAACCGGAATAAAAATTAAACTATAATTTAAAATAATCTTTATTCTAGCGACATCTCTGAAAACCTTGTCAAATAATATTAGGTCCTTACATATGAAATTGGCGTTTTGCCGTACTGGCAACTTTGATCTCAAATATCTTCTCTTTGGTTAGGAATTCCAAATTAAAATTTATACAGCTATTTACTCAAGTATTTGTGTTTCGAAAATTATAATTCATTTGTTTTTTCCTCAATTGTTTTTTTTCTTTGCGTCACTCAGTTTACAAAATGGAAAACTTGAAATATCGCGTTATTTACGAGTACGAGTTCCACCGTGGCACCAGTGCTGCAGAAACGGCTCGAAGGATTAATGATGTGTATGGCGACGGTGCCGCAAAAGAAAACACAGTGCGTTTTTGGTTCCAACGTTTTCGTTCTGGAAATTTCGACCTGCAGAAAAAGCCCCGTGGACGGCCGGAGACCAAAGTTGATAATGAAGAATTGAAGGCTATTGTGGAAGCGGATCCATCGCAAACCACGTCCGAGTTAGCTGCAGGCTGCGGTGTTAGTGATAAAACTGTTTTAATCCACTTGAAGCAAATTGGGAAGGTGAAAAAGCTTGAAAGGTGGGTACCTCACGAATTGAGTGAAGCAAATCAACAAACGCGCGTTGACTGCTGCGTTGCATTACTCAACCGGCACAATAATGAAGGGATTTTGAATCGAATCATTACCTGTGATGAAAAGTGGATCCTGTATGATAATCGGAAGCGCTCATCGCAATGGCTGAACCCTGCCGAACCAGCCAAACCATGCCCCAAGCGAAAATTGACTCCAAAAAAGTTACTTGTGAGCGTTTGGTGGACTAGTGCTGGTGTCGTTCACTACAGTTTTCTTAAATCTGGCCAGACAATTACGGTAGATGTCTATTGTCAGCAACTGCAAACCATGATGGAAAAGCTAGCTGCTAAACAACCGAGGCTGGTTAATCGCTCTAGGCCACTGCTGCTTCATGATAACGCTAGACCACACACTGCACAACAGACGGCTACCAAATTAGAAGAGCTTCAATTGGAATGTCTAAGACATCCACCGTACTCTCCGGACCTTGCCCCGACAGATTACTATTTTTTTCGAAATTTGGATAACTTCTTGCAAGGGAAAAAATTCAACTCCGATGGGGCAGTCCAAACCGACTTCAAAGATTTTATTGATTCCCGTCCGAATGGTATTTTAGTAAAGGGATCGATGAACTACCTATGAGATGGCAAAAGTGCATAGATAGCAATGGTACATACTTTGATTAAATAAATATATTATATTAAAAAAAAATCAACTTTATGTTCCTCCCAAACAAAACACCAATTTCATATGTAAGGACCTAATATATTAATTTATGAGATATTGTTGAATAAATAGAGCGCCGAATTTTTTTGGTTTCTCAATATTTCCAGCATTAACGACCTGTCGCGCGGATCGAGTCCTGCGATGAGTCTCTCTTACGTAAATAAACATTACTAAGTCTCTCTTACGTAAATAAACATTACTAGTGCTATATGCATTTGATCGGGTGAGTGTCATGAAGCATCGATTTGATCGTAGCATTCCTTTGTTTATTTTACGTAATGTTAAGTTTATCTCCTTTATTTAATGAGTCTCCTTAAGAGTAATGACTATTATTTATTATCAGAAAATTACTTAAGTGTCATGTTTACTTGGTGTTGTAATCAAATATCAGTGGTTCTAAACAAAATATGTGTTTAAACTTAGAAATTAAAAAACGCTGAAATTGTGCCGCGCACAGGATTCGTGGAATTTGATTTTTAACGCGGTGAACAGGTTAATTGTATTTCACATTATTTTCCACCTATAATAGTTTGTCCTTTGTTTGACGATTGAATTAAATAATAAAACAGTTCACCTACCTTGTAGCTAAGGTAAGCTAGCAGCATTGATTCAGTCAGTGATATCATTGCAAGTATGACTTGGATAATCCAAAGGCCAAGGGGTCGGTTGACCCACATAATTGCGTCCCAATTGATGACTGGCCGCTCCTGGAACTCTTCTTGTGTCAACTTTGCTGACATTTCCAGAAGAGTCGTATTTCCAGCTTGACATCCATAGCTAGGAAAGAAAAAAAAACACATTAAAATTTATTCAAATTAATAATTTATATATTGTACTATCACCCGATTTCTTTTGTCAGGGTTGGAGCAGACACATCTTTCGCCTTTTCCACATCCACACACCTTCCCATAAAACTCCTGCAATTTATCTGGCTTATAAAGTTTTTTTTCTGTTCAATACAACTGTGGTGGTCGTCGCGAAATATTGTCGCATACATACGGTCAATGACCGATGAAACGACCTTCGGATTCCTCGATAAATTATAGTAAACAGTCCGAAGGTCACATGCCGGCCATTGACGCCGGCCGAGCGACCGCACCACACGTCAGAGAGAGAGAACGCACCACGGCTATCTCACCAGTTCCGTATTTAGATGAATACCTACATACGACAATAACCGTTTCTGCATTCACAGAAGCGAGACGTAAGCATATCGCGAGCGCACTCTCGCGCACATTCCAAAAAGATATAAATACCTACGTTACTATAAAAATAAACACTCTCTCTTTCTGCATTGCGATTTAACGAGTTTATTTATTTATCAACAACCATCATCATCTCTTCCCGCTAAGGACCGATCTCCTAAACAACTTTTAGAATGATAAACTTAATTTATCCTCTGAAAAAATATTTTGATGTCTTGTTTTGAAAAGTGTGTTACACTATGTACTCGTATATCGTTTACTTTCAATTTATTTAAAAACAAATAATCACTAGGGATTTAGTAGGGACTATAGGGTGGGTGACGCAATTCTTGGAAACCAAAGTATTTGCAGCAACAGAAGTATCCAATGGCGCATTAGTGTGCAATAATATCACACCCCGTGTAAATTTTTGGTCCTTAGTGACAAGGAAGCTTTTGAACCATGGTGGTATAAAAGCGAATTTTAGATCCTTGCTGCTTGGTTTCCTAGAAATGTGTGTTTTAAGTGACCAAGTGTAACTGGTCATTGTTGAGATCTTAGAAATATTTTTTTTAAATATTTCAACTTTTTTGACCTTTATTTTTAAATAACCAAAATAAAGAATTTATATTTCATATGACTTAAATTCAAAAAAAAAAAAATTATACAATAATAAAATTTAAAGAAAATCTCATACTTGAATTGATCAAATATTATCAAATTGAGATAATCGTTATTATCTCAAATGTACTAAAAATAATATTCAGATTTATTAACCCTTCCTTCCCTGTGATGTGTAACTAGTACACATTCCTTCTAAAAACGTTAATATCTCTTTAAATATAATAAATACTGCCTTCAGATTTTAGTTATTCGTCCGTAATACATTTACGCATTAAATGAAAAAAATTTATATTAATAATAATTAGCACTTATTGGCCACAACAGATATATACTATATTGTGAAAATCAGGAATAAATTCACCAATACAATCAAACGTGTGCCAGTGTGTGACGTAGGTATATTTATTCTAAAATACCGCTATGGTTGAGGAAGCGACGCTATTCACGTCTCACTCTCACTCTACTTCGGTATATAGGAACATAAGAAATAGAATCTCAGTTCGCTCGCTTCAGTAACTCTCGAGCATTCGTTTGAGGTAGTCCTTTTGCCCGTTTTGTGAACGTCGGCCAATGTTTTTTTCATGTTTTTAGCAATAGGATTTAAATTATTATCACTTTTGACTTCAAATTTAATTAATTTAAGCGATTGGCTATGAATATTCTAATTTTTCCGATTTTAAATAGTTCATTTTTACATGTGTTTTGAATATATACCACCGGAACGCGCGGATTTTTTAAGCACAGGAAGGGAAAGGTTAATGTGTTTGGCTTTTAAAAAGATGACTGACATTTTTCAATGTTCTAATTCTCGAAGAGAGGTTTCAATTCAGGTTTCAATGTTTCAATTCTCGAAGAGAGGTTATAAAAAATAGCCTAAGAAACAAACAAACGGATGAATTAAATTAAAATTATTGAGTAAGATGTCAGTGTGTGTTAACGTTACAGTCGCGAGTGGATTAGCGGGTGATACACAGGTTCTCGTTATGATTGCAAATGTTTTGACTATATTTTTCACAATTTCGAAGGCTTAAATGACCCCGGATCATTAAGCGTCTTCTAAGCCAATCAAGTATGGTAATAAAACTGAAAAATATGAACAATTTTTATTAATATTTAAGAAAAAAAAAGGTAACGTTGAGATTTAATTTGAAATATGAAATAATTTGTCAAGCATTCGAGTAAAATAATCAAGAAGATATAAAAAATGATCAATAAATTTTCAACGTTTCAAAGAAATAAAAGTTTATTAAGACTCAATGTGAAAAACTTAACAAGAGTTTCGAATAAAAATTTGTCAAGCCTCAATGTGAAAAACTTAACAAGAGTTTCGAATAAAAAATTGTCCAGCCTCAATGTGAAAAACTTAACAAGAGTTTCGAATAAAAATTTGTCAAGCCTCAATGTGAAAAACTTAACAAGAGTTTCGAATAAAAAATTGTCAAGCCTCAATGTGAAAAACTTAACAAGAGTTTCGAATAAAAATTTGTCAAGCCTCAATGTGAAAAACTTAAGAGTTTCGAATAAAAATTTGTCAAGCCTCAATGTGAAAAACTTAACAAGAGTTTCGAATAAAAAATTGTCAAGCCTCAATGTGAAAAACTTAACAAGAGTTTCGAATAAATGGCTTTGGATAAGAATTCTAACGTGTTGAACCTTACAAAGATTTCCGCAATAAACCTTTTACTATCCGGATTTTTTTTTTATTATTAAGATATGATTTGCCTTTTCAATTTGATAATCCTGAAACGGTATTAATATCTGGTCTTTACTTTCCGTCAGATGTTATTGACATTTAAAAAAAAAGAAAAGATTTCAAAAAAACAGAACAATGATTTTTCAAGATGAAAGGTTTTTCTTTTCATGTTTTTCCATTAAATTTGAAATCTTTAATCCATATCTAAATGTTACCGTCTACCTTGAATTTATTATTTTCATGGGAATAACAAAATAATGTGATTCTCTTTTTTTTTAATTTATGTAAAAGTAAAAAGAATTAAATTAGTTTTGTAATGACCAGAGACAATAAGTAGTATAAAACTTTGGCGGAATGGTTCTAGTGGAACGTGATGATGATTTTGATTGTTTGGTATTTAAATAAAATACGTCAATTAGCAATGCGGAAGGAGAGAGTGAATGAATTGTTTTATTTATCGGTAAGTGGGTATTTATACATTTCAGAATGGGCGCGGGAGTGCGCCCGCGATCTCGCTTCTGTGCGTGCCGAAATGGTCGATTGCAGTATTGCAGACATCGCAAATAGTATTGTGGGTAGACAATTTGTTTGCGGGATCGGCGAGACAGCATGATGCGTTCTCTTTCTACTGTGGAATGTATCGTAAATAGTATTGTGGGTAAACAATTTGTTTACGGAAACGGCGCGATGTCCGGCCGCGTCAATGTTTTGGTATGTGACCTTTGGACATATCCAAAGGTCGATTCGTCGGTCGTTGACCGTATGTGTTGACAATATTCAGCGACGACCGTGGTTCCTACAAAACTATAAAGTCTCATTTAGACAATATAAACGTCGCTAGATTATAATTATCCGTATTTTTTTAGAATAAGTAACTGGTTATCTCTGCAAGCGCACTAAAATAATGAAAAACGATTTGCAGTGAAAATGGTTGTGATATATAGTTCAACTTATAACATATATATGTATACGAAAAGAAAAACTGTCAATAATGAATGCCCATAAAAAGACTTCTGAGACGGAACTCGGAACATTAACATTGTATGTTATACATCGAAGGAAGAAACAACTGCGAACTGAGATTCTATTTCTTGCCTTCCCATATACTGAAGTAGTGTGACGTGAATAGCGTCGCTTCCTCACCCATAGCGTTTTTTAAGAATGAATATACCTACGTCACACACAAGCACACGTTTGATTGTATTGATGCATTTATTCCCGATTTTCACGAAATATCTCTGACGTGGCCGATAAGTGCTAATTATTATTTATATTATTTTTTCATTCAATGTGTAAATGTATAACGGAGGAATATCTAAAATCTGAAGCCAGTATTTATTATATTTATAGAGAAATTAAAGTGTTTAGAAGCAATGTGTACTAGTTACACATCATAGGGAAGGAAGGGTTAAACATAAAAAAATATATATTTATCATCCTCAGACTTTTTTTGAGGATACTGACACGTAATTGATAATTTTGTAGTTTTATTTGGTTATATAAATAATATTTAACTGTCGTATTTGTGTTAATTAATAATTAATTAAATATTTTGTTCAGATCAGTTATTTTATTTTAATTAATAAAAATTTGAAAACAGGGACTATAAAATGAAATGAACTATAAAATTACAAAAAAAAATATATGTGTATATCGACTAAATCCACAGCTTAAATTTAAAAAAAAATACTGGAAGAATAACGATGGAAAAAAAAAACAATAAATTTATATTTAAAACCTAATATTAGTGTTGACCATCTAAACCGGTGTTTCCAAAACTTTTTCGAATAACTTTTTTTGAAACATATATTTCTTAACCCCCTACCCCACCTTTTCTTAAATCCAGTGAAAATAATAATATATTGAAAATTTAAAAAAGAAAGTAACTTTTTGCATTCTTTATCCCGTTTCACCCGCTTACCACATCCCTTTCCGCCGTCTGACCTTCCAACACCCCTCATAAGGCTTTAGCGGAATGCTTCTTGTTTGAAGAGATGATGATAGTAGTTGTTGGTAAATAAATAAAATACGTTAAATCGCAATGTGGAAGGAGAGAGTGAATGAATGTTTTATTTATCAGTATGTGGGTATTTATAACATTTCAGAATGGGCGCGGGAGTGCGCCCGCGATATATTTTTATCTCGCTTCTGTGCGTGCAGAAATGGTCAATTAAAGTATTGTAGATATCGTAAATAGTATTGTAGGTAAACAATTTGTTTACGGAACCGGCGAGACAGCGTGATGCGTTCTCTTTCTACTGTGGAGTGCGGCGCGATGTCCGGCCGCGTCAATGTTTTGGTATGTGACCTTCGGACTGTAAAATATAATTCGTCGAGGTGTCCAAAGGTCGTTTCGTCGGTCGTTGACCGTATGTGTTGACAATATTCAGCGACGACCGTGGTTCCCACAAGGCTTATACCTCCCCCAAGGGGGAGTCTGTGTCCATTTTGGAAATAACTTTAATGTCTATCCTGTCAATTTTTTATTTGGAAATTCAAATGTATGTAATAACTTCACTCATTATCTTGTCTCAAGGACACTCGAAGAATTTCTCATCCATTCCATTCATTATTTCATTTTCTTCAGGTTTAATTTCAAGTAATAGACTCGTATTGTTCTTCATTGTTTACTACTGACTTTGTTCATTTCAGCATGAAAATATACAATGCCCCTCTTTTCTTTTCACTAAAACTTTTCAAACATATTTTTGATGAATTTTATGAACCTATTTCAAAAATCATAGTATTTTAGCGGATGTCCTAGTAGGACGTGCTGATGATTATGATTGTTGTTTAGTATTTAAATGCGGAAAGTGAGAGTGAATAATCAATGAATAGTAAACAGCGATGAATGGTCAAGTGATTCTTTATTTATCGATAAGTAGGTATATATACATTTCAGAACGGGGCGCGTGAGTGCGCCCGCAATATATTTTTATCTCACTCCTGTGCGTGTAGATATGGTTGCAGACGTTGCGAATAATATCGTGGGTTGCTCATTTGTTGGCCAAAACGGCGAGACAGCGCGATACGTTCTCTTTCTAAATAGTATTTTCGGGTAAACAATATTAATGTTCTGGTATGCGACCTTTGGACATGTCTGGAGGTCGTTTCGTCGGTCGTTGACCGTGCGTGTTGACAATATTCAGGGACGACCGTAGTCCCTACAGTATGAATAGGCCAAAGCCCTCACGATGGTTGTCGCCAAAGAAAGATTACGAGAATTGAATTTTGAATACAACAGAGCGAGAGAGGAATACTTTGATTCTCTCCGAAAGTAATTCGAAATTTGAATCTCGGTGGGTCCGTGATAACTGAACGAATTTTAAATACCTAGCTAACAATTTTTGAACCGGTGTAAAAGGGGACGATTTAAATATGATAAATATAAACAAATTTTACATTTATGAATATATATTTTTATAAATGTTGAATTTGTTTTACTTCCGCGAATATTTCACGGGTTGCAACTAGTCATAACATAAATAGGTCAAAACCCGTACGATGGTTGTCGCCAAAGAAAGAATACGAGAATTGAATTTTGAATACAAGAGAGCGAGAGAGGAATACTTGGATTCTCTCCGAAAGTAATTCGAAATTTGAATCTCGGTGGGTCCGTGATAACTGAACGAATTTTAAATAGCTAGCGAACAATTTTTGAACCGGTGTAAAAGGGGACGATGTATGAATGGTATTTATAAACAAATTCTATATTTATGAATATATATTTTCATAAATGTAGAATTTGTTTTACTTCCGTGAATATTTCACGGGTTGCAACTAGTAATTTTATTATTCGGAATAATTAATTCCGTATTCATTTTGTTTGAATCTCAAATAAAATAATTTACTAAAGAGAGATTTCTTCCTACCTGTTTCATTCATCTCTGAGGGATGATTTCGAATTTGCATTGAGCTTCGTTAATGGACTTCTAAATAATGAATGAGCCGTGGATTTACTTTAATTTAATTTCCTTTTGATATAAACTTGCACGAAATGAACGATGCTGGAATTGTAGCAAGAACGTAAAATAAAGTGAACATTGTGTCAATGTTGAAAACATTTATTAAACCTTGATCGATATGAAAGTGCAACAAATTTATGGAAGAACTTTCATAGTATATTGTTGTACACATTGTAAATTACTCACTTAAGCACGATTATCTCTGTGACAAAATGGCCAACAGAAAGGTACCAAATCATATAAACATACTATGCATGCGTGATCCCGTTTCTTAGTTTCGATCGAGGGTAATTCCAAAACGGACCTTACTTAAAAAAAACATGCCTCGTATATCAAGTATGAATGGCTGAATGATCCATACAGTATTATGAATATAGCTAGAAAAATTCAGTTTTTCTTAGTATGTACTGCTTATCCTACATTTTCATCAGACTAATAATATTTGGATTTGTTAAAATATGTAAATATTTTTTTTGTAACTTACCAAGCGGCATACGTGGGATCGCCTTCGGCCATGACTCGAAATATGTAGAGAAAACATGTCACAAGTTTGAAGAACAAGTTGGCAATCCGTATGCGCAGACCTGGGAACAAAAAAAAACATAAAAAAGTCAGTTATATCATGTTAAAAAATCATTGTAATTTGTACAACCCTACCGGTTTCAAGGCTTTCACCTCATCTTCAGGGGAGGACAAACAGGACTGAAATGGGCTCGAACTGGTACCGAGATACACGCTTCATAAACCTTTTCATAGACGTAAAAAAATTCTTTGACTTACCATTTCCTTTTTTCATAATATCATTCACTTGATAAAACCATACTTTTCTCGGTCTTCCTCTATCACAACGTTTACCTTACTGCCAAAAAATAATGAAAATTTTATATATTACCAGAGAGGAAAGTTTTGTCTTTGTAAGTTGAAAAGAATAACATACAAAAAAGGTGATTTGTGAGGACACTTATCGTGTGAAACAAAATAACAACAAAGTTTATGTTTTCATCCTGGACATTCGACATAAGTATAATATACTTGATGTTCTGTATTGAGAAAGACAGACGAACTCATGGTCAAATAAACTTTGGATGTTCGAGTATATAAGGGTTGAAGGGGAAGAAAAGAGCCAATTTTCAGATTTTTTTTAACATTGAAGAGCGTTAAGACGGCTCTTAATTCTTAATTATGGATGACTCGACATTTCATGATCGAGAAAAATATCCCCCCATTAGGAAAAGCCAATTAAGTGAAATAGGGAGATACAGAAGTTTCAAGCAAAAAAAACACCTTTGAGATTTTAAGTAAAAACCCTATTAACACCAAGGGCTTCACAAATGTGAGAAAAATAACAATTATATAGAAATTTTATTTAACCCTTATCTTACCTAAGTTTAATTTATCCGCATATTTACGTTTTTCTTTGGTGATTCTTTGTTATAGTATATGGTAAGTTATGAAGGAAAATTGAGGAAAAAAAATCACAACTTTTGTTTATAGTTTTTTTTATGGATAACAACCACGTTACATTGCCAAAATATAATTTTTTATAAAACACAAAAAGTGCTATAAAATGATTCTATAATCTAAAACAAGAACAATATTTACATAGCTGAATTATCAACAACTAAAGTGGTTTGAATAATTTTTCTTTACATGTAGTGATTAATAAGATATTTAAAGATTATTTACCCCAATTTTCAAAACACGTCCACGCTGTCTAGACATGTTGACCCGATGTCGTTTGAAAACTTGTAGTGTTGTCAATATTTATCACCAGATGATACCACTGCACACAATAGTGCATGTATAGTATTTGAATGTGTTGCCATATTTGAAATTACGTTAAGAGTTTATGGATTTAAAAAAAAAACCCTAATTTAGTGAAACACCTGTGTTACAGTGCTATGATAAGGGTTTTAAACAAATAATAAGTTTACTTTAAAAATATGTTCAACTTTGTAAACTTGTGGAAACCATTTTGCTTTTGAATTGATTTTATTCTAAATTTTGATATTTGCATTTACGGCTTTTTTTAGTTACAGCTTCAGACTTGAACCGCCGTATTTTTTTTATGAACTACCTACATACAAGTAAAAATGTTTTTTTTTTTAATCAACAGCTAATAAAGCAATGAAGTGTGCACGAAGCATAGCTTTTTATAATTATCTTCCTATTAAAGCTTATTTTTCGGACCATAATATACACCTTTTTACTTGGGGTGTGTTTTATGGTCAGAAGGTAGATGATATGTGGTACTAGGTCCTTGCAGAAAATAATTTAAAATACTAAAAAAATACTTAACACGCATTGCTTTTTACACTTATGTACAATACAGTATCTATTTAATTTTCACACCAACGTATAATATTTTTTATTCACTCGTTTTATTCAACTTGACATAAGTTACTATGTTTCTTATTTTTTCTATAACTATTGAATTTCTCCATATTAATTATTAATTCACTCGTTTTATTTAACTTAAATAACCATGTTGCATTTTTTTGCTATAACTAATGTATCTCTCCATATTAATTTGACAGTTCATTTAGCGCCCAAAACAAATACAGACGTTCGACACCATTAACATATTGACGCTATTTTCACAAATGAGTGTTTTTTTTTCTAAAACTATTGAATTTCTCCGTATTAATTATTAATTCACTCGTTTTATTTAACTTAAACAGCCATGTTGCATTTTTTTCTATAACTAATGTATCTCTCCATATTAATTTGACAGTTCATTTAGCGCCCAAAACAAATACAGACGTTCGACACCATTAACATATTGACGCTATTTTCACAAATGAGTGTTTTTTTTTCTAAAACTATTGAATTTCTCCATATTAGTTATTAATTCACTCGTTTTATTTAACTTAAACATCCATGTTGCATTTTTTTTCTATAACTAATGTATCTCTCCATATTAATTTGACAGTTCATTTAGCGCCCAAAACAAATACAGACGTTCGACACCATTAACATATTGGCGCTATTTTCACAAATGGGTGTTTTTTTTCTAAAACTATTGAATTTCTCCGTATTAATTATTAATTCACTTGTTTTATTTAACTTAAACAGCCATGTTGCATTTTTTTTCTATAACTACTGTATCTCTCTATATTAATATGACAGTTCATTTAGCGCCCAAAACAAATACAGACGTTCGACACCATTGACATATTGGCGCTCATTTCACCTGGGTGAAAATTTATGGCAAACTGTAAAATAATAAACAATTATAGAGTTTTGTTAAGAAATGTGGTATAAATAACCCATTAAATGGTATTGAAGATGACTTAGTTTTGAAAGAGTGACAACAATAGTTCATACAACAGCGTGAAAAGTGACACTTAACGAGACTATAGTTCGGAAATTCTAGGATGAGTCCTGTGCAGCTCACAAATTTGCCCCAATACAATCTTATGTAATGTATTGTATTTACCTAAATAACTTGCTATTTATTAGAATTGAGGCTTATATTAAAATTGATAAAATAATTAAAATTACTGAACATCGTTACAAGGTTGTATTGGAGCAAATTTGTGAGCTGTCACAGGACTCTTCCTAGAATTTCCGAACTTATAGTCAATATGAACTGAGTGCTGCCAGTACAAGTTATGATAATAAACATTAAAAATTAAGAGATTTGTAAATATTTTTTTTTATAATACAACATTATTTTCTAAAACTGGTCTCCTAAATTTAGAGTGCTTCTTATTATCTGGTGCATTTTAAAAAAAATACGATATATTTCAATATGGTTTGAGATGGACACGTTGACGATATCGTTTTAATAAGTGAAAAACACGAATACCTGCAAAATAGTCTGGAAAGGTGGAGAAGAATCTTGGAGAATAATGGATTGAGACTGAGCAGAAAGAAAACAGAGTATCTTTACCTACCATTCGAAAACACAAATGCTGTCACTCCCGTAATGCAAATGGATGGAGAAACATTACCAAATTGTGACTCCTTTAAGTATCTCGGGTCACTCATCCATAGCGATGAAGGATGTGCAGAAGATGTAACACATAGAATTAGTGTGGGATGGATGAAGTTTAGATCAATGACGGGAGTTCTATGTGATCCGAAAATGCCAAAAGTTAAAAGGAAAAATATACCAAACGATTGTCAGACCCGCACTTCTCTATGGCTCCGAATGCTGGAAGATGTATACATCTTACTCTAGGCAACTAGAAACTGCTGAAGTGCGCATGCTAAGATGTTCAGCTGGTGTGTCCCTAAGAGACAAAATAAGAAGCTCACGCATTCGTGGAAGCCTAGGTGTTACAAACATCAACAGCAAGATGGAGGAGAGGCGATTGAGATGGTATGGGCACGTTGGACGCAGAGCACCCGATCACATTGTGAACCAGGCAATCTCCATGGATCTTCCTCAAATAACAACCAGAGGAAGACCAAAAAATTCATGGGTGGTGCAAAATAGATAACCTGATGCGGAGGCACGGCCTGGGGGACGTAGTCCGGGACAGAAGAGCATACAACCTGAGGACGAGGAGAGCTGAACCCAACAGTCTTCGCAGACAATGAGTTGGGATGGAGCCAGGGAGAGAGATGGACACGTTTTTAACCCTCATTATTATTTTGCATTAAGTATCTTTCACGATGCAGATAATAAATAGCAACAATATAAATTATTAAATTTATACTTTGTAATCTCAAAACTTACATTTCATACATTTAATAAAATTTATAACAGTTTGCAATGTCTTATTGAATTTGAAGGTAAGGTTGTTCGTAGTTTTATGAAATATATGTATGAAAGAATTTTATGATGAGAAATTCCAAAAAACAAAAATAGACACACGAATAAGTTTGAATATACTCGTATAACGTAAAATAACAATGAAATTTTTAAGACATCTTTCTCTTCGTGATTTTAAATATTTGTGATTGCACCTTAACTTTTGTGAAACGTTTTTAGATAAATATATAAATGAAAAACGAAATATTAAAAAAAAAATGTTTTTTGGTAAAAATATAAACATTGACGTGTTGGCAATGCGACAAAAAAACTTTACTTCTGTACATAATGTTGCTGGTTCAAATCTGCACTTATATAATATATTCTTATTGGGTTTCAACAGAATATTTTTTAGATCTTTACTTTATTAAAGTCAATGAATTGTTAATTTCTCAAATCAGAATTCACTGTAAAACAATAAAAATGTAAAACTTATTGTAACTTGAAAATTTATTATTGAAAAATTAAAATTACGTTTGTTGATCGATTAAAAACAAAATATTATTGACACATTCATAACAAGATTTTGATATCTTAGTATAAATAGGCCTTCAATTTTCTATCTTATGAAATATTTAACGACGTATATAAAACAATAAAGATAGATTATTCAACATATAAATTACTTCGAAGTTATCTACACTTGTACCATAGGTTTCAATTTTCTACCTTATGAAATATTTAAAGACGTATATAAAACCAAATTTTAACGTATACGTGGATTTAACAAATTTTCTACGTTGTGAAATATACGTGAATATTTTAGCCATATTGGATGTTCTCAATATTCTGATAACACAATGTTGATATAGAGTGCAGTTGAAAATAACTGAACAATTAAAATATTTTTATTTGGAGTTATCACGTAACGTACCACAGAATGATGAGACGAAAAAGTGAATCAGGGCTGATTTTGGACTGAAATGGTAGCTTTAAAATAATTCGTAGTATCACTTTGAATGTTATGTGACACGAGTTAGGAAGCCCAGTTAAGTAAGAAAGACGAATTTGCATTATTAAATTGTTTTTGAAGTGAAACTTCTATAGGCGCGGTAGGGCTAATTGTCCTGAACGTCACGAAAAGTGAAACGGTGTCTTATATTATTATTATTAAATTATTACTTATTATTATTAAATATTTTATTTATTAATAAATTATTATTAATTCTTTTAATATTAATAATTATTTATTATTAATTATAATTAATATTATTTTAATATTATTAAGTGTATTATATTATTATTAAAATTAATATTATTTAAAATTAAAAATTAAAAAAATATTAATTTTTTACGAGTATATATAATTTTTATATTAATATATTTAGTAATAATAAATTTTATTTTATATTAAATTATTTTATTTCATTGTATGTAATATTTATTAAACATATTATTTATTTTTAATATATAATTATAATAATAAATACATGTTATTATAATATTAATAATGGTATTATTATAATATAAATAATTAATTATATAATATAATCATATTATTAATTATATATTAAAAATAAATAATCAATTAATTATTTAAAAATAATTTATGATCACATGAAAATATTAATTTATTTAATATTAAAAATAAAAAATGTATTATTAATAAGTGTATTATATCATTATTAAAATTATTATTTATTATTAAAATTATTATTAGGTATTTGTTATTAAAAATATATTTTTTTATTTAATTAAGAGAGATTTTCTTGAATTAAATTCCACATAACCATTTCCTAATCCTAAAAAAAATCTTTAGCAAATGGAAAAAAAAGCAATGCATAAAATCAACTTTTCCTAGGAGCTAAGAAGTTTCACTTCTACCACGCGAGAGTCTCACGCATCTGTTTTTTTGTATGACTTTGATCAATATTTGTTTTAATATTGTGTTGATATTATATCTTTCAAAATGTGGTCTTATTTCTATTAGCTACGAGTATTTATAAACAAAAAAAAATTGTATTTACCGTGTCTTTTAAAATCTCTTATAGCGTAAGAGCACGAATTAAATAACTCAAGAGACAATATTAATATTGTAGATGTATAAAAACGTCATAACTTGCATCAGGAATCAAAGTTCTCATTCGGTCCTTACCAGACCCTGGACGAGGTAAAAATTGACAATCGTAATAAACTAGTGAATTCTCTTTAGAATAACTTTCGTATTCAATTCTATCCAATTATTGGTTTTTAAATACAATGACATTTCCACGAGCATCACATACTGTTTCAAACTAATTATACTTTTTCAGAGGATTCTGTTTTGAAGCCATGTATAATAAATATTATTGTGTCAACTGTGTTATATTTGAGGGGATATACGTGATAAATATCCAACACTCAATATCATGATTTTTTATTAACCTTTCCTTCCCGGTATTGGGTATCTTCTACACGTTGCTTCTAATAACCATCAATATCTCTATAAATATAATAAATACAAGGTTAAGAGTTTAGGTATTCCTCCATAATATATTTACGCATTGATTTAAAAAATAATATTAATAATAATCAGAATTTATCGACTACATCGTGGGTATTTTGTGAAGATATCGGAAACAAATTCGCATTTAAACGCTGCGAGTGCCTCGACCTTGTGTATTGACGATAGGTGAATAGTATGCGGGAAGCGCGACACTATATTCGCATCTCACTCTTGCAAACTCCACTGAATTGCGAGGAGCTGAATTGTCTCAACGTCGCAAGCATAAGCGTAAGCGCCGGGGTATGCGACTGACGTTCCGCGCCACAGTAGCTTCTAGGCTTGCAAATAGGTTAGACGTACGCCCGTTCCGTGAGCGTTGCCAGATGGTTTTTTAATGTTTTCAGCAAATAAATCTCAATTATTATAATTTTTAACTTCAATTTTAATTCATTAAGGGGATTATCTATGAATTTTCTTATTTTTCCGATTTAAAATCGGAAATTTTTTATCGCGTACTCACTACCCAACACCGGAGCACGCGTTTCAAATTTATCACCGTAAGGGAAGGGTTAAAGCAATACAAATTTTCCATACCAAAACTACGTACTCGTATTTTCTTTTTTAAATATTATTCATAATAAATTTACCAATTTTCGTATCAAAGGATGGCTTGACACGTTTTCATTAAAATATTTAATCGATTTGAATGCGGATTAAATACTTATTCGTAAATATCGTGTAATATTTGTTGTCATCCGAATATCTTTAATAAAAAAAACATACATATGTTAGATATCATTGGGTCGGCTACCTTGTGGTGTAGGTAAACATAATATATATCCATACGTTTCCCACCAAGCACACCTCTTTCTTTTCCTCCATATTAAAATATCTTGTCATGTACACTTTTGAAGTGAAACTTCTATAGGCGCGGTAGGGCAAATTGGCCTGAACGTCACGAAAAGTGAAACGGTGTGTTACATTATTATTAAATTTTTTATTTATTAATCAATTATTATTAATTATTTTAATATTAATAATTATTTATTATTAATGATAATTAATATTTTTTTAATATTATTAAGTATATTATACTATGATTACTCATTTGTAACGGTATAACCCTACCGGTCTCAAGGTGCACACCTCATCTTCAGGGGAGCACACATAAGACTGAATTCTGTTCGAACTGGTGCCAAGATACACGCCTCTAACGGTAAACATTCGGGTTGCAGACTGGGGGTTGGTGGAGGCATGAGACGACCTCGGCGAGCAGCGGAGAGATTCTTGGTATATATGTGTTTGCCAGATGTTCACCTCGATGCACCGACTTAAAAATTTCTAGGGCCTCTAATCTGTCCAATTTATTATTGATATGTAAGAATTTTGCATCATCGACAGAAAATGTATGGTTTTCACGGTGACAATGATTAGCCATTTCAGAATAAATTAGAGCATTTATTAAGGCGGATTTGTCTTCAAGAAATCTCTTTTTAAAGTCATCTCTTTTTATAGTCGTCATCAGAGGCTATCATGGGAGTCACGATGCTCACGGTGAACACAAGAATATAAAATAAGTTTTTAATTACCTATTTTTCCTTTTACATAAAACATGGTACCATAAAGTGAAACTATAGTCTTTTCGGAGATTCAAGAAATAAATATATTTATTTTGTAATATTTAAAAATTTTTCAATAATTGTTTGTTTCAAGTCTTAAGTAAGAACAATTTTTTTTATTATTATTATTATACGAGTATTATAAACAAGTATTTCGTTCCTCTTAGCAAAAAAAATGTATTAAAAAATAATTTTAAATGTCATATAGGATTTTATGATAGTCAAAATTTATACCCTTCCGGAACGATTTATTTACCATAAACACTAGACGGTATTAAAAAAATATACCATTGTTAGATAAAAGAAAATAAAGTATACACTTGATAGATAAAACACCTTTAATGAACCCATTTGCTAATAATTTGTATTTGTGGTTTGCTGCTAAGTGGCACCAGTGACTGCTATAAATGTCCCCGGACTAATTATCTTGCCAATTTATTGCAGCTTAATTCTGAGAATCCCTCCCCGAATATCTCCAAATGTAAATTGTTTCGTAAGAAAGTGGACTTCTAAATTACAAAATAATTACATTTCAGTTATTAGAAGTACACATTTTACATACATACTAACACGACGTCTCCTTGTCGGGGTAGACCGAGAA
>OX463843.1:50857632-50959657 GCA_949825065.1 Odontocerum albicorne
AGATCATGTCGATCGGATACAAAAAAAAGAGTTGATAAAGCAGATTTTTTCTTATCGATGAAACGGAGCCGTTTAACAATTTCAATGAAATGAAAAAAGCATATAAATCATTTTAAAATCATGATAAAAAATCAGTATTTTTTTCAGAAAGAATCTTGTCCAGGCTTCAAATCAATCAAAAAAGATCATGTCCGAATTGACCAATCATGGCTTTCCGATTGTGTCTAACTTCATACTAGTTCACCAGCAACTGTCAGTTTTAAATCATACGTGCTGTGTAATGCCATTATGCAGCTTTATCTGCTTACATATATTTATAGTTTTATAGTAATATTTCTTCTCATTTTGTTACACTTTATTTATTTTATTTGATTTAAATAAAAATGAATTACTCTAACCAATTATTTTTTGAATATTTTTATATAATTTTTTGAAATCGAACAAAAAACATCATGTCCCAGACCTGTTCAATCAAAAAAGATTCAAGTAGAATTGTTCTCTCAAAAAGTATTATGTCCATATTTTAAACTAGGATACCGAAGTAGAGTGATATTCGGTTCCCTTATACCGAAGTAGAGTGAGAGTGAGATGTAAATAGCGTCGCTTCCGCCCCCATAGCGGTATTTTAGAATGAATATACCTACGTCACACACTGGCACACGTTTGATTGTATAGGTGAATTTATTCCCGATTTTCACAAAATATCTCTGATGTGGCCGATAAGTGCTAATTATTCTTAATATTATTTTTTTATATTCAATGCGTAAATGTATTACGGAGGAATACCTAATATGTGAACCCAGTATTCATTATTTTTATAGAGATATTAAAGTTTTTAGAAGCAATGTGTACTAGTTACACATCACAGGGAAGGAAGGGTTGATTTAAAGTATTTGTTACTAGTTTCAGTTTTCTTTTCGAATGTTACTAAATTGTATTCCATACAACTTATTTATAAGAACTCGTTAAAATCAATAATTGTTTTTTTTTTTATCAATGAGGGAATAATTTATATTAATCTTGAAATCAAAATATTGGAAAATTTAAACGGAATTAAATTGTAAAATGTAATTTGATAACCAAAATATTCACACAAGTTCCCATGGAGAGAGTTGGTGAAGTTTCACTCATGAATAAAACTATTTGACATCAAATGCCAAGCATATAGTATGAATTTTAAATGGTCGTCACCACAGGCAGCACTATCTTGATTCAATGTTACATATTAACTTTAGTTAATTACTGACAAATCTAACGTATTCAGACTGTTCTCGATGAAGCAGATGCGGGACGAATGTCCCAAGAGAAACCACTAGTTAAGTGGGATGTACAAAGTGGTTGCGCTTAGAATAGGATATGCATCGTGAATTCTGCCCTTAATTTCAATGGTCTCTAGGGTCACAAGGAATACGTATGCTCGACAAATATTGTACGTGGAATCAACTGGTCTATGAAATGATTTCTCCTGATACTTGCTTCACCATATTCATTACCCTACAGTGCTCTCGCCTGTCTGTCGATAACCAAATCTAGTGTAGAGGTGGTTAACCTTTCCTTCCCTGTGTTGGGTATCTTCTACACGTTGCTTCTAATAACCATCAATATCTCTATAAATATTATAAATACAAGGTTAAGATTTTAGGTATTCCTTCATAATATATTTACGCATTGATTTAAAATATAATATTAATAATAATCACAATTTATCGACTACATCGAGGTGTTTTGTAAAGATCGAAAACAAATTCGCATTTAAACGCTGCGAGTGCCTCGTCTTGACGATATGTGTATAGTATGCGGGAAGTGCGACACTATATTCGCATCTCACTCTTGCATACTAGACTGAATTGCGAGGAGCTGAATTGTCTCAACGTCGCAAGCAAAGACGTAAGCGCTGGGGTATGCAACAGACGTTCCGCGCCACTAGTAGCCTCTAGGCTTGCAAATAGGTTAGACGTACGCCCGTTCCGTGAGCGTTTTTTAATGTTTTTAGATGGTTTTTTAATGTTTTCAGCAAATAAATCTCAATTATTATAATTTTTAACTTCAATTATAATTAATTAAGGGGATTATCTATGAATGTTCTTATTTTTCCGATTTAAAATCGCAAATTTTTTATTGCGTACTCACTACCCAACACCGGAGCACGCGTATTGTTTTTATCACCGTAAGGGAAGGGTTAACTTCATCATTATTGTGTATCTTGATTTATCCCGCTTCGTTCTAACTAACGTTAATTTTTTGATTGTATTGAAAATATAGCCATATGAAAATATTTAAAAAATACCACTCAATAAAAAAAAAGACAGATGCGTGAGACTCTCGCGCGGTAGAAGTGAAACTTCTTAGCTCCTAGGAAAAGTTGATTGCTTTTTTTCCATTTGTTAATTCCATTTCCCTTTGTGCATTTTGAACAAATTTCCATTTTAAAACTTGATAAACCACGCCATGAGTAAGATTCACTAATTACACTAGTTAACAAGGTTTTTGTAACAAGGGTGAAAACAGTCATTTTAGGTCAAATTAGTTTTTGACTGAAACTGAAACTTTTGAAAGATGAAAAGTTTAAAAAAAAATTAAAGTGTTGAAGAACTAGAAGCTTGGAAAGCTTTTGGAAGAGTTGTTAGTGGTTTCCTAGATACTTATAAAGCTGGCAATTACGAACAGCTTGTACAAGAACTCTTACAGTTACCAGAAGCTAGGATGTCGAATGTCACTGAACATACACTTCCTCTATTCCCATCTAGACTTTTTCCCAGAGAATTCAGGAGCTCTAAGTGATAAACAAGGGGAAGGATTCCATCAGGATATTCACATAATGGAACAATGATATAAAGGAAGGTGGGATTCTAATATGATGGTGGACTACTGTTGGTTTTTGTTTTAGAGAAGGTGACACAAAGTACAAGAGGAAAAAATAGCTGTAAGTATTTCATATTTTAACAAAAAAATGTTGCTAGTAATCTGTTTATGGCTGTTTACTGTAATGTAGGGGCTTCTAAGTTATCTTATTTGAGTTTTCATTCAATTTAATATACAATCTCGATTTATAAAAAATGCTATTTTTGAACAAAAAATTGGTACATAAGGTAAATTTTTCTTATAGTAATTATTTTTTATTTTGCTTTTTTTTTATTTCCCTATGTAACAACATTGTATTCTGTGTATAAATTTAGTATTTCAGGAATTTATTTATTTTCATTGTTGTAATTACGACTTTTGAAATGCGCAGAAACGTACTTATTTTATTAAAACACTCTCCCTTATGTTACTTAAAAATGTTACGTGTTACAAACTTTTCACTGCAATTTTCGTAATCAGCAGAATCGATTTAGTAAGAATCAGCTAATTTAATCTCTGTTACAGACAAACAGCTAAAATTTGTTAACTTATGTTATTAGTACGAGTACACTTGGGTCTGTTTTTATGCGGATCTTTTTTATGCGATTTTGAAGTTATGCGATTTTCAAATGTGATGGAACCTATCCCTTATTTTTGTATGTAGTTCAAGTCTTTTTTTTATGCGAATTCGCATAAAAAAATCTAAAATTTAGACTAGTGCAGGTTACAACCGTTAAAGTGTGATTGTGTATAGGGCGATGGGCGATCGGAATTGTTTTTAACTCTGGCAACTTATACCCACCACCTAGCGCTTATTGGTCATGTGCCTTATTGTTTTTATCACGTTTGACAGTTGTCGAGTGTTTGTCAATATCATCGTCATTGAATGACGATGATATTCTTGGTTTGATTTTACATGGCAGCGTAGAAATAGAAGACGAAATTGAAATGGAAGAACCTCCTGCCCCCTTTACTCTAAAGATTATACAAGAGGCTAGTCGACTTTCCAATAAATTAGAAAATCTATTTATTGTACATGACTCAAATTCCGAACGAGCTTTCAAATTTTAACGCGAGCTTAAGAATAGCATGTCCCCATATCAAGAATTGCGTAAAAAATTAATGGTTAAATCGTCGCAAAGCTTAATCACCGATTATATTTCTAATAAGACGATTTCATCACAGAAGGATGACGAAATTAAGAACAATTCTAATTGTAAGGAACCCTTGCCTTCAACATCCGTATGTAATGAACTGGATATTTCATCCAGTGATGAAAGTGATCTGGGCCAAGTTCATAAATCATGCCGATTATTATCTTTTAGTGATAGAAGTTCTGCTATATAATATGTTCATAAATATGTGTATGCTGACTGATAACAATAAATTCTACGATTAAGATAAATATATATTGTTTTAATTTTTATGATTTTTTTATAAACTTTTTTTATGCGATTTTTGGTACATTCTATCATATTGATTTGAAGTTATGCGGTTTTTAAAAATAATGGAACCTATCCCCCAGTTTTGTATGTAGTTCAAGTCTTTTTTTATGCGAATTTTTTTTATGCGACTCCCCGTGGAACGTATCTATCGCATAAAAAGAGACCCAAGTGTAATTTATAAATAAATACATAAATACATAAATTTAGATTTAATGATTAAAATAACCTGAAACGTTTTAGTTAAGAACTGTTCGAGATCTTAATAAGAGTTAACAAAATTGTTTGAAGAGTTTCTTAAAAATATTGTAATTCCTCACGAAAAAGGAGAAAAAAAAACAGTAACTGAGGATTTCAAGAAGTCATTAAAATTCAACTCTTTTACGGATATATTTACTATTCAAACTCTTATTGTGTATATCTAATCTATCTTCATACTTGAGAAGTATTCTTATTCTTTCATACTTATATTCGTGCAAAACATTTTTTTCAGCAAGTTAAAATATGCTATTTAACCATTTGACAGTTTTGCCCGAGTGGGACTCGGGCACGAAGTTTCTTTTTATACTGAGGAGCCCGAGTCACGTTCGGGTAAACCTTGTTTCGACTTGAGAGTGTTTCTCCCGAGCGTCGTTTGGTCAGATCTTGTTTCAACTTGTTTTCTCCAATCGGAATATATTTTCGTATAGAACTTATTTGTTCATAGTTCGTCATTGTGTTGTGTTACGTCGCGTGCTAAAAATCCGACTGTTAAGTAGTTAAACGTCATCTTTTATCTGTGCTTTATTGAAAGAAGAATAGATGCAGTTAATAAAATGAATGGTGGGTTATGAAACATTTCAAACAAAGTAAAAATCCGACTGTTAAGTGGTTAAACGTCATCTTTTATCTGTGTTTTATTGAAAGAAGAATATATGCAGTTAAATATTATGAATGGTGGGTTATGAAACATTTCAAACAAAAAAATCCGACTGTTGAGTGGTTAAACGTCATCTTTTATCTGTGTTTTATTGAAAGAAGAATAGATGCAGTTAATATAATGAATGGTGGGTTATGAAACATTTCAAACAAAAAAATCCGACTGTTGAGTGGTTAAACGTCATCTTTTATCTGTGTTTTATTGAAAGAAGAATAGATGCAGTTAATATAATGAATGGTGGGTTATGAAACATTTCAAACAAAAAAATCCGACTGTTGAGTGGTTAAACGTCATCTTTTATCTGTGTTTTATTGAAAGAAGAATAGATGCAGTTAATATAATGAATGGTGGGTTATGAAACATTTCAAACAAAAAAATCCGACTGTTGAGTGGTTAAACGTCCTCTTTTATCTGTGTTTTATTGAAAGAAGAATAGATGCAGTTAATATAATGAATGGTGGGTTATGAAACATTTCAAACAAAAAAATCCGACTGTTGAGTGGTTAAACGTCATCTTTTATCTGTGTTTTATTGAAAGAAGAATAGATGCAGTTAATATTATGAATGGTGGGTTATGAAACATTTCAAACAAAAAAATCCGACTGTTGAGTGGTTAAACGTCATCTTTTATCTGTGTTTTATTGAAAGAAGAATAGATGCAGTTAATATTATGAATGGTGGGTTATGAAACATTTCAAACAAAAAAATCCGACTGTTGAGTGGTTAAACGTCATCTTTTATCTGTGTTTTATTGAAAGAAGAATAGATGCAGTTAATATAATGAATGGTGGGTTATGAAACATTTCAAACAAAAAAATCCGACTGTTGAGTGGTTAAACGTCATCTTTTATCTGTGTTTTATTGAAAGAAGAATAGATGCAGTTAATATAATGAATGGTGGGTTATGAAACATTTCAAACAAAAAAATCCGACTGTTGAGTGGTTAAACGTCATCTTTTATCTGTGTTTTATTGAAAGAAGAATAGATGCAGTTAATATAATGAATGGTGGGTTATGAAACATTTCAAACAAAAAAAATCCGACTGTTGAGTGGTTAAACGTCCTCTTTTATCTGTGTTTTATTGAAAGAAGAATAGATGCAGTTAATATAATGAATGGTGGGTTATGAAACATTTCAAACAAAAAAATCCGACTGTTGAGTGGTTAAACGTCATCTTTTATCTGTGTTTTATTGAAAGAAGAATAGATGCAGTTAATATAATGAATGGTGGGTTATGAAACATTTCAAACAAAAAAATCCGACTGTTGAGTGGTTAAACGTCATCTTTTATCTGTGTTTTATTGAAAGAAGAATAGATGCAGTTAATATAATGAATGGTGGGTTATGAAACATTTCAAACAAAAAAATCCGACTGTTGAGTGGTTAAACGTCATCTTTTATCTGTGTTTTATTGAAAGAAGAATAGATGCAGTTAATATAATGAATGGTGGGTTATGAAACATTTCAAACAAAAAAAATCCGACTGTTGAGTGGTTAAACGTCCTCTTTTATCTGTGTTTTATTGAAAGAAGAATAGATGCAGTTAATATAATGAATGGTGGGTTATGAAACATTTCAAACAAAAAAAAACTGCTTATAATGGAATCTTGGACCCAACACTATATACGTATAAGCTGCGTTATATATGCGAATCTTTGAAGTAGGTAATAAAATTAGGATAAATGTAATAGAAAAATGTAAACAAGCACATTGGATGATAGCCAAAATAAGGAATGAGGACGTTAATAAAGAACGCAAGAAGAGGCTGAGTTTAAGATGAGGATAGCAGATTGAGATGTTTCGGCCGCTTAGAAACAATGTATGATAAAAAAAAATTTAAAAAAAAAACTGCTCAATCATCGAAAATTTGGACAAAAGGGGGGACATATGTGGAGCTGCAAGACGTAGACATTTGGCGGATATTGTTTTTTTGTGTTTAAATGTCATACATAATACTTCAATGAACAATAAAAAGTTTTTTTTAAATCAAAGCAAATTATGTGTTTTATTCAAGAAGAAAAAAAAAAAAGAATTAAAAACCGGCTTAATTTGAAAGACCCTTTAAATGAATGAAAGAAAGCGTCATTGAACGGTTTAATAAACTTTATTGAAATTGTTAAATTGTCGGTTGGATGTTGCAATAAACAACTGTTCAATTAAATTTCTTACCATTGCAAGTATCACAATTTTGAAGCTTATCCTACAAATATTGATGCTGACCATCAGAATAAATAAGGAAAATACGAGTATTTATTGTATCAGCGTTTTCAATTCAAACATTAAAATACAATGAAGGCTTTATTGATATTGTGCCATTCACTATGTATAATTTAATGTGTATTTATTCATTATGAAGTTAAGAAAATTAAATAAGATTAATCCCTTTCTAATATTCCACCCCTCAATCAAACCAAGGGTGTTGTTGTTCTTTGTTCAATAATCTTGACTTGTTTTATGTTTGTCCAAAATAAATTTTACATTTGTATGGTAAAATATTATTCTTGTGGGGTGAATGTTTTTTGTCTGTCAGGAGTGACGAAGTGTCAGAAGTTTGATTTCGCGTGATGTATACATGTGTAATTAATTATCATTGTTTGTCAGGTTGATGAGAATGTGCAACGGGGTTTTGTATAATCAAAAATTGGAAATAAGTATCGATTTATTTTTTCATGCTATATATTTATATATTTTTGTTTTTCCTTTTTTGATTATGTGCGGTATATTGTTGGGTGAATGTTTTTGGTCTGTCTGGAGTGACGAAGTGTCAGGAGTTTGATTTCGCGTGATGTATACATGTGTAATTGAGTGTCACTGTTTGTCAGGTTGATGAGAATGTGCAACGGGGTTTTGTATAATCAAAAAATGGAAATAAGTATCGATTTATTTTTTCATGCTATATATTTATATATTTTTGTTTTTCATTTTTTGATTATGTGCGGTATATTGTTGGGTGAATGTTTTTGGTCTGTCTGAGTGACGAAGTGTCAGGAGTTTGATTTCGCGTGATGTATACATGTGTAATTGAGTGTCACTGTTTGTCAGGTTGATGAGAATGTGCAACGGGGTTTTGTATAATCAAAAATTGGAAAGAAGTATCGATTTATTTTTTCATGCTATATATTTATATATTTTTGTTTTTCTTTTTTTTGATTATGTGCAGTATATTGTTATATTGTTGGTCTGTGTGGAGTGACGAAGTGTCAGGAGCTTGATTTCGCGTGATGTATACATGCGTAATTGAGTGTCATTGTTTGTCAGGTTGATGAGAATGTGCAACGGGGTTTCGCATAATCAAAAATTGGAAATAAGTATCGATTTATTTTTTCATGCTATATATTTATATATTTTTGTTTTTCTTTTTTTTGATTATGTGCAGTATATTGTTATATTGTTGGTCTGTGTGGAGTGACGAAGTGTCAGGAGTTTGATTTCGCGTGATGTATACATGCGTAATTGAGTGTCATTGTTTGTCAGGTTGATGAGAATGTGCAACGGGGTTTCGCATAATCAAAAATTGGAAATAAGTATCGATTTATTTTTTCATGCTATATATTTATATATTTTTGTTTTTCCTTTTTTGATTATGTGCGGTATATTGTTGGGTGAATGTTTTTGGTCTGTCTGGAGTGACGAAGTGTCAGGAGTTTGATTTCGCGTGATGTATACATGTGTAATTAATTGTCATTGTTTGTCAGGTTGATGAGAATGTGCAACGGGGTTTTTAATAATAAAAAATTGGAAAGAAGTATCGATTTATTTTTTCATGCTATATGTTCTCAGTGAGATACAGGCAAAAACCTAGTTTACTGAGGACTCGACAAATGTAAGGCAACAAACTCAGGTCTATTAGAATTGTGTGTTCAAATTAAATACCCAGTTGTTTTTTTTTTTTCATAAATGATGTATATTTCTTGTCATGTGTAAAATTAATAAATAAATTGTATAACACTTAAGCTGTATACATTTACACTGGCGGATTTATTGATGTAGCTTTCTCATTCAACAAGGTGTTTAAGAGGCCTGATTTTAAAATCAGACTGGAACGCTTTTTTTAAATGTGGAAATAAACTGGAATTTAAAAAATCTAACCAATTGGACAACTTAAGTCGTTGTTATTAAAAATTTGGATGTTTCTTTAACCCTTCCCTTACGGTGATAAAAATAATACGCGTGCTCCGGTGTTGGGTAGTGAGTACGCAATAAAAAATTAGCGATTTTAAATCGGAAAAATAAGAACATTCATAGATAATCCCCTTAATTAATTATAATTGAAATTAAAAATTATAATAATTGAGATTTATTTGCTGAAAACATTAAAAAAAACCATCTGGCAACGCTCACGGAACGGGCGTACGTCTAACCTATTTGCAAGCCTAGAAGCTACTAGTGGCGCGGAACGTCAGTCGCATACCCCGGCGCTTACGCTTATGCTTGCGACGTTGAGACAATTCAGCTCCTCGCAATTCAGTCTAGTATGCAAGAGTGAGATGCGAATATAGTGTCGCGCTTCCCGCATACTATTCACCTATCGTCAAGACGAGGCACTCGCAGCGTTTAAATGCGAATTTGTTTTCGATCTTTACAAAACACCTCGATGTAGTCGATAAATTGTGATTATTATTAATATTATATTTTAAATCAATGCGTAAATATATTATGGAGGAATACCTAAAATCTTAACCTTGTATTTATTATATTTATAGAGATATTGATGGTTATTAGAAGCAACGTGTAGAAGATACCCAACACAGGGAAGGAAAGGTTAACATTGTCTCCTTTTTTAAAACACACGTAAAGGTTATCAATTTGTCATAAAAAAAACATGTATTTTTTCTTTGAACATACGAGTACAACCATTTTAAAACTTGATTAATCACACTTTGGGTAAGATCAATTAATTATTTGTATAAAATTAACCTGAAACTTTTTTGTTAACAGCTGTTACAGATCTTAATAAGATATAACATAATTGTCTGGACAGTCTGTTTAGCATGTCTTATTTTAAAAAAATAATAATAGAAACTAAGGATATGAAGTAGTCATTAAAATTTTGCTCTTTCATGGATATATTTATTATTCAAACTTTAATTGTGAATGTCTAATGTCTTTTCGTACTTGTGTAATATTTTTAATTTTCAATTTTTGTCTTCGTGTAAAATTATTTTTTTCCCAAAGCTAAATGATGTAATTTACAAGTCGATTTATATTTGTGCTAAGTGCGATATGGAAATAACAGTAGTCACAGTCAATACTATATTAGTGTCATGTGTCTACTGCCAGCGCATGCTAATCTTATCTATACTTCACCCCAATGCAACCAACGTTCCGCTTATCTAAGAACCTTTAAATATTAACATTATCTGTAACACGATATAAACACCAAAACCGATGTTATCTTATCGATGTTCTTATCTACATTCAAATAAATATTATAAGTTATGTAAACCCTTGTCAAACTTATAGATGCTAACCATGTACTAGATCCTTTAAATATTAGCGTTATTACATTAGTATCAACCTACTCGATGTATTATATTTAAGTTTATCATCTCGCCGGTGGTTATCTCCCTAAATTCAATAAAGATTTGGTATCACTAAGTGGGAGAAGCCGCGAGCGAGATATAAATCACTGATATCGATTTGACCTTAAAGGCAAGGATAACATACCCGAAACATTCCTTCATAATCTAACGAGGAGTCGTGGTATAGTTAGCTTTGCTTTAAATAGGACGCCATATTTGAGGTGACATCATTATTCTAAAAGTCACTTAGATATTTACATCATCGTTATTATAATACTGTTAATATTATACATCAATGTTATTCAACCTTCATATAAATAAAACTACACAGTTGAAATTCTAAAAGTGTTTTCGTTGCAAAAGGCCTTAACATTAGTACTCCTTCAGTCCAAATGTACTATATTAGTACTTTTTCAGTCATTTGTTCCACATGCCAAAAAAATCAGCGTTCTCTCCTTTATCTTATTCAACACATCAGCCTTAAGTTCATATTCATCCCAAATTACTTCATTTCATAATCTGACATACATTGTCATTTCATGTATCCTTCTCAAAGCACGTATTTCTACACAATTTATTCAACTCCTCTCAGTATTTTTCCACGTCCAAATTTTACTTCCATTTATCAAAGTTGTCACCAAAATACTATGTAGACTTACCTTTGTATAACGAAATAATTAATGTACATCTCCAGTATTTCGGTACATAGTCACATTCCCAATATTTGTTCAAAAACTATCTCAGCCATTCGGTCATTCGTTCATCCCCTTACAAAATTAGGCTTGTAGTCCCTTCATCGCAACCTGACGCTTTAGTTTTTTTAAAGAGCATTTAAATTACTTTACTTCCACACAACAAAGATACTCCCATCCACCAAAATAATTTGGTTGATATCATCTTGGCAGATTTGAGAATGCTACGGATACCCTGGACGGATATAGTCTGCAACACAAGGGTTCTTCAAAGAGCCAAAGTTGATAGAGAGTTGCTGATTAATATTAAAATCCGAAAAGTGTCCTATTTGGGTCATGTACTTAGAGGAGCAAAGTACAAATTACTGCACCTGATCATCCAAGGCAAAATAGAAGGTCGAAGAAGTGCTGGCAGGAGGCAAGTCTCTTGGCTCCGCAATATACCTGATCGGACTGATATAAGGAGCTTTGGGGATCTTTTTCGGGCTGCAGGGGACAAAGATGTCTACTTTTAGGTGATATTCAACGTTGGGGGGACCTGACATGACACTGGGAAGAAGAATATTTGATTCGAGTATTTATGTTTTAGTACCCCATTGACTTTGTTTTCTTTTTGCTACACTCCATTCCATATCCTAATAGTGTGTTTTCACAAAAATAATACTGTGAATAAACTGTTAGAAAATATATAAAAGTTTATTTCAATTTAAAGTTCACGTTAATATTTCTCTAACAAAATGTGAAAGTTTGATCAAACTGTCATAAGAATAATTTCACTTACTTGATCTTTGATTCTTGATAAAGTAGAGTTGTAGTCGTTCCTTGAATGTATTTTCATTTACGTAATATTCCACACGAACTCTGTAAGAAAGAGAAAAAAATAGTTAATACAATGGTCATTATATTTTGATTTCTATTCGGTGTTAACATAAGTTGTGTCCGTTTTTTTTTCAATTTTAAAAATGATCACCAAAAGTAAAACAAAATGGTTAATGTTATACGTCATTCGAAGGTTGTCTAATAAGACACTTTGCTGCAAACCTGAAATTATAACATCGAATATGAAAAACCATGACCTAACATATTTTTGTAATGATTTCAAATAAGATACTTTGTTGAAATCTGAACATATAACATCGAATATGCAATACCATGGAACGAAAATATTGATGTCAGAATATCTGATAAGACATTTAGTTTGAATCTGAACCTATAAAATCGAACATGAAAAACTATGAACCTAAAATATTAATATTAGGTACATATGAAATTGGCGTTTTGCCGTACTGGCAACTTTGATCTCAAATATCTTCTCTTTGGTTAGGAATTCCAAATTAAAATTTATACAGCTATTTACTCAAGTATTTGTGTTTCGAAAATTATAATTCATTTTTTTTTCCTCAATTGTTTTTTTTCTTTGCGTCACTCAGTTTACAAAATGGAAAACTTGAAATATCGCGTTATTTACGAGTACGAGTTCCACCGTGGCACCAGTGCTGCAGAAACGGCTCGAAGGATTAATGATGTGTATGGCGACGGTGCCGCAAAAGAAAACACAGTGCGTTTTTGGTTCCAACGTTTTCGTTCTGGAAATTTCGACCTGCTGAACAAGCCCCGTGGACGGCCGGAGACCAAAGTTGATAATGAAGAATTGAAGGCTATTGTGGAAGCGGATCCATCGCAAACCACGTCCGAGTTAGCTGCAGGCTACGGTGTTAGTGATAAAACTGTTTTAATCCACTTGAAGCAAATTGGGAAGGTGAAAAAGCTTGAAAGGTGGGTACCTCACGAATTGAGTGAAGCAAATCAACAAACGCGCGTTGACTGCTGCGTTGCATTACTCAACCGGCACAATAACGCTAGACCACACACTGCACAACAGACGGCTACCAAATTAGAAGAGCTTCAATTGGAATGTCTAAGACATCCACCGTACTCTCCGGACCTTGCCCCGACAGATTACTATTTTTTTCGAAATTTGGATAACTTCTTGCAAGGGAAAAAATTCAACTCCGATGGGGCAGTCCAAACCGACTTCAAAGATTTTATTGATTCCCGTCCGAATGGTTTTTTTAGTAAAGGGATCGATGGACTACCTATGAGATGGCAAAAGTGTATAGATAGCAATGGTACATACTTTGATTAAATAAATATATTATATTAAAAAAAAATCAACTTTCTGTTCCTCCCAAACAAAACGCCAATTTCATATGTAAGGACCTAATATAAGGATTTATTATATAAGACACTTTGTTGTTATCTGAACATATTACATATATCAAATATGCAATAACAATACTTTGTTTATCTTACGTATGTTTAACTGTATTTTGTATAAAATATAATTTTTTTTTCTTGCAAATGTGGTAAATTTTTTAAATATTAAAAACAATATTCGATAGATGAATTGTATTAGGTGTTAACATAAGTTGTATCCGTTTTTTTCCAAATTAAAATGAGCACCAAAAGTAAAACAAAAGGGTAAAGGTTACACGTCATTCGAAACAAAATTTTGTGCTCTACAAGATATTGTGTTTGCTTTTACGTTACATATATTATTTTATTTGATTACAAGCCTTCAAAATGGAATGTCAATTAGACGAAAGTGAGCATTTTCGACACCTTCTGTTCGCGTTCATCCGAGGGAATAAAGCTGCTCGCGATATTTGCGAATTGTACGGTGAAGATGCTATCAATGAAAGGACAGATGGTAGATGGCGGTATACAGTCATGTGACTACAATTCATCTGCTCAGCCAATTCTACGGTAGTTTGAAGGGGATCTTCATGAATAATATGGTTTAAGCGGTCTTCATCGAAGTCCACTGGTCGTCCGGAACGCTCCATGTCTTTCAGGTTGAAATTACCGTCTTTGAAAAGCAAAAACCATCGACTAGCTGTCCTTTCCTTCATAGCATCTTCATTGCACACTTCGCAAATATCGCGAGCAGCTTTGGGAGCTTTATTCCCTCGATTGAACGCGAACAGAAGGTGTCGAAAATGCTCACTTTTGTCTACTTGACATTTCATTTTGAAGGCTTGTAATCAAATAAAATAATATATGTAACGTTAAAGCAAATACAATATCTTGTAGAGCAGAAAATTTTCTTTCGAATGACGTATAATTTTAACCATTTTGTTTGACTTTTGGTGTTCATTCTTAAATTTGAAAAAAAAAACGGACACAACTTATGTTAACACCTAATATTTAACGCTTTAAAACTCGATCGAAATCTAGACAACGTTTTACAGTGCCAGGCTTATTTTTGACGAATTCTGATTTTTTGAAAGGGCTTATTAAAATTATTATGTCTACCATAAGTTAATATTCATATTATTTTGATTAAACTTTTTAAATTTATTTGAAAAACTTTAATTATTTATTGTAATTTGTTTTATCAAACACTGTTTAATCCACTTTATGTAACAATACAACCCTACTGGTTTCAAGGTGCACAATGTCCTTAACACTTGCCACCCTATGATGGATAGTGAGTGACCAGGACTTACATTATAAAATAATTTTATAGCTAATTACAAAAGATAACCTAGCAGATTTTGCATAATTTTAATTTAAAACATACATTTTTCACTGGATGCTGGGCGTCCAGCATAGTGGCTGGCGGAATTGTTAAGCACAGTAAGGCAAGTGTTAAACCTCCACAATGTTAACGCATTGACTGTAAATCATATATTTAATTATTTAGTTAGTTATATCATTTCTGTTAACATTCTCTTTAGTGCATAGCTGCATCACACTTCTTATACATGCACCAGGTATCACTTCTCTTGTGCTAAGCACAGGGGAAGTGAGACTTTTTTACAAACCTATTGTGTGTATTAAATGACAATAAAAAAAGGGATGTTACTGAAGTGCATTAATTGTGTTTGTCAATTAGTTACCTTCTATTTTAAAAAAAAAAAACAATATGAGAACATTTAAAATTTTGTTATTGAAAAGTGCAAAGAAATGTACAAATTTTATATAATATAATCGTATTTAAGTGAAAAGTTCAGTTTAATAAGCTCCCTTAAGCCTAAGCAGCAATTATTTTTTTTAATCTCACAGATGAGTTGCGCCCGAACGTGTTAGGATGTGTATTACGCCCGGCGGAGGTTTATATTAGGATTTTTTCCTCATCTGCATGTATTCAGAAAAAAACACATTTTATAGGGAAGCTACAGAAAACTTACCAAAGGAAGACCAACTTCAAAGAAGCCTTTGTATAATATACCTTTCTGTTTGCGATAATAAAACTAGGTTTTGTATAGTAAATGTATATATGTAAATGTGAATGCAGTTCCTAAGGTAAATTATTTCAGAAAGTCTATCTCGCAGATAAAGGGAAGCTCTATAAAAAGAATGAAAGGCTCAGTACAGCATAAAAGATTCTTTATGCAATGAAAATATTCTTTATTCAAAGTAAGTGAAGTGTATTGATTTGATTTCTGAGCTTTCCACTGCGATTCACAATAAAGGAAGTTTAATTTGATTTGATGGAAGAAACGCTTCCATTATTTTCTTTTGAAGTTTTATTATTGTATATCTGCGTCTTACTAAGGAAAATAATAATATATTCTAGTCTGTATGCAGAATAATACAAATCACCATGGACAATAGCTTTGAAATGAAAAGAGTTGAATTAATCAATCCGTTATTAATCTTTCCCTTCCTGTGCTAAAAAAATTCGCGCGATCGGGTTCTGTGTATTCAATACACATGTAAAAATGAGCGATTTAAAATCGGGAAAAAAAAAGAATATTCATAGCCAATCGCTTAAATTAATTTAATTTGAAGTCAAAAGTGATAATAATTGAAATGTTATTGCTGAAAACATGAATAAAAACATCGGCCGATGTTCGCTAAACGGGCAAAGCAAGCACCTCTAACGAATACTCGAGAGCTACTGAAGCGAGCGAACTGAGATTCTATATCTTGCGTTCCCATATACTGAAGTAGAGTAAGAGTGAGACGTGAATAGCGTCGCTTCCTTACCCATAGAGGTGTTTTAGAATGAATATACCTACGTCACACACTGGCACACGTTTGATTGTATCGGTGAATTTATTCCCGATTTTCACAATATACTCTATCTCTGATGTAAGCCGATAAGTGCTAATTATTATTAATATTATATTTTTTATTCAATGCGTAAGTGTATTACGGAGGAATACCTAAAATCTGAACCCAGTATTTATTATATTTAAAGATATATTAAAGTTTTAAGAAACAATGTATTCTAGTTACACATTACAGGGAAGGAAGGGTTAAACATAATATCCCATGAATAATATTAAGATGAAAAGAAATACAATTTTTTAGTAATTAAAAACGAATGTGAAAAAAAAATATTAAATAAAATATCTGAAATAGAACATTGATTTTTGTACATAGGTATTACAAATTATAATACAACCTTAAAAAATAGGTTTCCTGCTATCGTTTCCTTTTAACATTGGAAGCTTTGGGCTTTTACGCTAATGTTCAAAATAAGCGACGAAATTCAGAAAGATATCATTTTTGTAATTCAATTTTTTCACTCAATAATACGTAAATAAGATTCTGCGATATAATGTCGTATTTAATCTGCAAACCTCCTTCGCTTTGCTGTTATTTTACGGTCATCTGGATAAATCCGCAGATCAGTTTCTGTGGCACGACTATGATAATCGAGTCAATAGTTTCCGAAGGGAACTCTCCTCAGTCTCACATAGTTTAATCTTCGGACTGTTGGCTACTCCGATCTTGTGGCGTCAAATTAAAGTTTTGCTGCATTCGGAAAATCACATTCTGTGACACGACTATAATAATCGAATCAATATTTCCCAAAGGGAACTCATCTCACTCTTACATAGGTTTATCTTCGGACTGTTGGCTACTCCGATCTAGTGGCGTCAAATTAAAGTTTTGCTGCATCCGAAAAATCACATTCTGTGGCACGACTATAATAATCGAGTCAATAGTTTCTAAAGGGAACTCCCCTCAGTCTCACATAGTTGAATTTTCGGACTGTTGGCTACTCCAATCTAGTGGCGTCAAATTTAAGTTTTGCTGCATCTGAATAATCACATTCTGTGGCATGACTATAATTATCAAGTCAATAGTTTCCGAAGGGAACTCATCTCACTCTTACATAGGTTTATCTTCGGACTGTTGGCTACTCCGATCTAGTGACGTCAAATTAAAGTTTTACTGCATCCGAATAATCACATTGTGTGGTATGACTATAATAATCAAGTCAATAGTTTCCAAAGGGAACTCCCCTCAGTCTCACATAGTTGAATTTTCGGACTGTTGGCTACTCCGATCTAGTGGCGTCAAATTAAAGTTTTGCTGCATCCGAATAATCACATTCTGTGGTATGACTATAATAATCAAGTCAATAATTTTCGAAGGGAACTCATCTCACTCTTACATAGGTTTATCTTCGGACTGTTGGCTACTCCGATCTAGTGGCGTCAAATTAAAGTTTTGCTGCATTCTAAAAATCACATTCTGTAGCACGACTGTAATAATCGAGTCAATAGTTTCCAAAGGGAACTCCCCTCAGTCTCACATAGGTTTATCTTCAGACTGTTAGCTACTCGGATCTAGTGGCGTCAAATTAAAATTTGCTGCATTCAAAAAATGTTATGAAAGTTCTAGTAACTTACTAAGTTGTTTGAATTCCAGAGCTTAAGCCACTTTATACGTATATTAACTGCGATGTAAGTCATTTTTCTTATTCAGTGATGTCGGACATTAAGCCCGTCGTCACTGTCACTACTATTTTTTCCATACTTAGATGTGTCGGCACCGGAGGAGTCACTTTGGGCAGTTTCTTCTTCGTCACTACGTGATGTCGAAGTCATAAAAAAATAAAGTGGATTTCGATGTAAGCATATACGAATATATACGATAGTGATAATGCGAAACGTATTATTTTTATTTATTTTACACATGACAAAAAATATACATTATTTACGAAAATCCAGCTCGTTATTTAATTTGGGTACACAATTTTAATGGATCTGGGTTTGTTGCCTTTCATTTGTCGTGTCCCCAGTAAACTACGATTTTGCCTGTATCTCACTGAGGACATAATTTTAAAAAATAAATCGATACTTATTTCCGATTTTTGATTTTATTAAACCCCGTTGCACATTCTCATCAACCTGAAAAACATTGACACTCAATTACATATGTATACATCACGCGAAATCAAACTCCTCACACTTCATCACTCCAGATAGACCAAAAAAATTCATCCAACAATACACATAATCAAAAAAGGAAAAACAAAAATATATAAATATAAAAATACAAACGTAAATAAAAATACAAACGTAAAAATACGAACATAAATAAAATGATTTTATAACTGCAGCACTGTTTATAAAAATACGAACATAAATAAAATGATTTTATAACTGCAGCACTGTTTATTTTTTGTGTTCACAATATTCCAAGCAAAATATCACTTAAATAAAGAAGTCTTTTGGACTTTAGGATAATAAATGTGGATCTACTTCATCATTTCATTAGATAAAAAAGATAAGTCATTAATATCTAACGGATAAAAAGCCATTTCCACAGTTAGAGACTCGCTAAAGGTAAATAAACTTTTGATGAAAAGCTTTCGTATCGCTTAAAGTATAAACCGAGATGATTGTATTACCCATTCTCCAAGACTTTCCTGAATACTTTCCTTTTAGAGGGTGCACTGCCGTTAATATGCAAAATAAATCCAACCCACAAAGAAAGGCTTTTTTTATTTGGTTTTGTTGTCCTGCTATAAATAAAATATTTTATACGCGCTGTTTAGAGAACATACCCTCCTCAATGGTGGTCTTATTCGGGTTTCGAACCTTTATTGACTCATTAACCTTTCACTGTGCTGTGTATTCAGTACACATGTAAAAATGAGCGATTTAAAATAGGAAAAATAAGAATATTCATAACCAATCGCTAAAATTAATTAAATTTGAAGTCAAAAGTGATAATAATTGAAATTTAATTGCTTAAAACATGAAAAAAAAAAACATCGGCCGACGTTCACAAAACGGGCGAAGCGACCACCGAAGTAGAGTAAGAGTGAGACGTGAATCGCGTCGCTTCCTCACCCATAGCTTTTTTTTTTTGAATGAATATACCTGCGTCACACGTTAGCACACGTTTGATTGTACAGAAATTGCTTAGCGTTTGATTTTTTATTCAATGTGTATTAGAAAAACACTTATTGAACGATTCATTTTAATTACCAAGAGTCAACTATATATAACAGAGTGTTACATTTCATAATCGTTAATATTTTTAAGTTAAATATTGATTATTTGTGCTAGTTTAATATGTATTAAGTATCGTCATTCATTTATCAAATATTAATGTAATTCAGACAATTTAACTTCAAAATATATATAGAAAACAACGTGAAATCAAATTGAACTGTTTGTTTCGATTAAAAGTTTGTACTAGTATATTTTCTTTATTAAAATTATAAGTATACTCGTATAATATTCAGTGTGAACGGGTTCACCGATTGCCTGAAATGTTACATAACACACTTTGTAACTTTTTGAGGGAGTTTTGAAAATTAATTACTAAACTTTGTGGGCTGATCACGTTGGTCAATGAATTAACTTACATAACTAAAATGCTTAATGATATCAGATTTCTAATTATATACTAGGTGTTAACAGAAGTTGTGTCCATTTTTTTTTTCAAATTTAAAAATGAGCACCAAAAGTAAAACAAAATGGTAAAGGTTATACGTCATTCGAAAGAAAATTTTCTGTTGTACAAGATCTTGTGTTGGCGTTTACGTTACATATATTATTTTATTTGATTACAAGCCTCCAAAATGGAATGTCAAGTAGACGAAAGTGAGCATTTTCGACCCCTCCTTCTGTTCGCGTTCAATCGAGGGAATAAAGCTGCTCGCGATATTTACGAAGTGTACGGTGAAGATGCTATGAATAAAAGGACAGCTCGTCGGATGGACGGAAGATCAAATTTGAAACGGATTTTCTATATTTTATTCTAAGAAAAAAATATGTTAAAAGTTTGCATAACGGTTAAAAACGTTTCATAAATATTCTATATTTTTTACGGAATTATTGCCTTGTTAATTTAGTTTAATGAGCGATATTTTACAGGTGCTAAATAATCAACTTTGCTGCCATTATTTTCATAGTAATGGTTACACGACCATTACTGAATGTGACAAAACGTCACCAACGTTTAAAGCCAAACTTAACTTTTTATTGATGAACATTTTTCTTTACAAAAATTGTGAAAATGTTCAAATATACTTTATTTATACGACCATTACTGAATATGACAAAACGTCACCTACGTTTAAAGCCAAACTGAACTTTTCATCGATGTACATTTTTCTTTACAAAAATTTTGAAAATGTTCAAATGAATTTTAATTTTGACAATACAACGTATTGTTAAAATTTTTAACAATACGTTGTATTGTCAAAATACAATTTATCATAATTTAGTAACATTTGAAATAAAATTAAGATATTTATGATAAATTTACTTCCTCAAACTCATTTTCCATGTAAATAATTCTAAGCATGAAGGGTTTGTTGTGGTGGTTTGAATTTAATTGAATAATCATTAAGTAAGGTAAAAAAAACTCAAAATACTGTACATTTTTTAAAAAGGATCGAAATAAACAAGTGTTTCACAGAGGTTCACGTGCCATCATATTTTGGAAGAAAATTTATTAATTAAAATCATAATATCCACTTGTCAAAAACTGCACTTCTTTCTCAGAATTAAACAAAATTTGGTATAAAATTAAGAAAAAGAAGAAATGTGACTTTAAAAAAGTAGAGTTGGCAAGTAATTAAATTACATCTACGATAGTTGTTGGCTACGATAAAGTATTTGAAAGCTTCAAAACTAAAATAAAATTCACATAAAATGCCTTAATAATGTTCAATATACTCGTATATAGAAAAATATTTACTGCGTCCACCACAGTGATTGTAATAATGCATTTCTACTATCTTACATACAGTTCTATTTGCTTTATTTATTTATTTATTTTCTCAAAAGAGGCTTAGCCCAATTACTTTGAAAAATACAAGATGTTTTAATATTAAAAATAAAGAAAAACTATACAGAATAAAAAAAGAATTATAAAAAATAAAAAATAATATATATGCATATAATATACACACAAAAATACACATATATTCAAAGTCACTTAAGTACGTTGGTGAGTGCTTTCTAACGCGCTCAATTTTAGAAGAAAATTTACTTTTGCTTTTGGTTATGTGATATGAAATATGTCAATATCCGAAGCAGTCCCGTTAAGAAGAGTTGAGGCCCTTCCAACAGGCATAGCGGCTAGAAGACCCGTTCTTGCGTATGTTACTGAGAACAGTTCTTGCCGGCGCAGTCGAGTGTAATTTTTAGGAACATTTAACCCTAATCTTTGTAGTAATGCTGGACAGCTCATCACAACTCCTCGAACGATTCTGACAACGTATACCAGGAGACGCAGATCTCTTCTTACGCTCAAGGAGTTATACCCGAGAATGCTCAGCAGAAACTGAGTAGGATAAAGCCATGGATAGACACCAAACTCATTAATATAGAGATATCGTAGATATTTTTGTTTGTACTTTCTCCACCGAGCTGTGCGCCCCCACCGGGCTCTAAATGCAAGTATTGTTTTCTAGTTTTATGTCCACCCTTGTGTATATCAAAAGTAGTGCAGTGTGGCTTATTCCTAATCTGATTCAATTCAGAGTGCACCATTTCATCCAAGGAATATAACTGACTAACTCCAAAGTCTCTCGATCTCGACAAGAAATAAGATGCAATGGGGTGGTTCCTCTTTACAGTAATTACGGGTAGTCGGTTGAGTTGCTATATCCTTTTCCGTTTTCAATGAGTATTTAGGGACTTGTGTTTCGCATGAGGGTTTAGAAGATGAGGGTTTTTGAATAAAAGTCGTCGAGATCGGAATATGCAAAGAGAAAGTTTATTGTAAGCGTCTTTATTTATAATGTATAGAACGGCGCAGAACATGTCGCTGTCTCGCTTCCGCTGGACACATGTTTATTGTTGTACGTTCTATATACATTTCATACTACGGTCTGCAGGAGAGACAAGAGATATATCGGTGTCTCGCTCGGCGCCGCCTCGCACTCGCCACTTGCGAGTTCAATGACCGCGCGGGGAAGGTTCGCCTCAATGGGTTCAGTGACCGCACGCACGGTCGCTACAAGTATTTCTCCTTAACTTATATTCAAAGGTGGAATATTTATTTGTACTGGAAACTAAAATGATGGTTTAGTCTTCAAAACTATCATGATAATATGCATTATTTGATGTCAACTTGATGGATGTTCGAGATAATGTATGTAGATACAGAAAACAATTAAGTGGTCACGGAAACAACCATGCCCATAGCTGAAATATGTAGTAAAATTCACACATCGCGCCTCAAAGTTGTTTTGATAAAACATATGAATGATGTTCGCTCTTTAACTTCTCTTTAAGGTTAATTCAATAGATATAACTTAAATGTGAGCGATCGATCAAATGTTATGCCGAATAACCGTATATTTGCTTGATTACACTGCTCTATAAATTATTTTTTTTAATTTTTTGTCATATTTATTTCATGGATTTGAATGCACTGAATATGTAAATGACAGTTGAAATTCTGGATTGGTTCCAGTTTACTCAATAAATCAGACATTTGTGGGATGAATATTTTTGGTCTTTCTGGAGTGATGATGTGTGAGGAGTTGAATTTCGTAAGATGTTTCCAGTTGTAGTTGAGTGTCACTGTTTGTCAGGTTGATGAGAGCGTGCAACGGGGTTTTGTTTTTGTGTTTCAAAAATCGGAAAGAAGTATCGATTTATTTTTTCATGCTAAATATCCCTAGTGAGATACAGGCAAAAACCTAGTTTACTGGGGATACGACAAATGAAAGGCAACAAACCCAAATCCATTAAAATTGTACGTCCAAATCAAATTATCTGTTGTTTTTTTGCAAATTGTGTATATTTCTTGTCATGTGTAATAATAAATAAATAAATAAATAAAATTATTGTATTGAAATTTAGCTCCATCATTATTAATTTTTTTCAAACACTTTAATTTATATAAGCTTTTTTGTATTATGGTGACAGGAAAACTTAACTGTAATTCACATAAAACAGTTTTTGAGCCAAGCACAAGAGCTTTTCTGTGAGGGCATTATTTTTCTTTATAGTGGACATTCTCCTGGATTGGCTGTCACTCATATATGACGTCCTGAAAACCAGCCAGGTACAAGGGACAAAAAGATGAAAGGGAGAAAATCAACTATTTGTATCATACAAGATTTGTTAGTTTCACATAACGTCACTGGATACATTCGCTCAGAAATTGTGTTAGTATCGATAATTCACCTAGATCCCTTTGGCACAATTAAGCACATATGAAATGCTATTATTTTAGCACTTAAACCAGTTTTTTTTAATTTCACTTGTACCAGTCTGGTTTTTAGACCGTCATATGATGCTTCAGTATTTGATGTATATTTTTTGCAGACCAATTATTATATCGATGACTTTTAAATCAATCATCAATAAAGTTTAGAATACATTATACATTTTTGTAAAAAATGGCATAAGAAGGTGGCTGGTATTGTCTGTTATATTTAAACTATAAATGAAGTTTCTTATTTAATCTAAACAAATACATGTGTTGGAATAAATACTATTATTAAAATAAACAAAAATTACCTCGGTATCTTGTCATAACTGTCCCAGCTCGAAAGGCAATTGTAGGAACTGTAGCGGCTCGAGTTAGCCATTTCACTTTTTACACAATTTCTTATCAACTACATCGTCCTTTGTACAACACGACACTTCACATTTTATTTACATTTTAAAACAGAGCATATTTTGGATACATTTATAACCAGTGTTTAATTTCTTGTCTCTAAGGAGAAAAAAATACATTAAATAAAGTATTTAACACGCACAATACTTAAAGAAAAAGTTACCAGTAAAATATTGATTTTTTTTTTAAATACGAGTACTTAACAAAACAAAAAAATTGTTTAATTAAAAAAAAAGCGTTTTTTCATACTAATACTTATGACGTATAAACAAGTGTTTTTCTTTAATTAATTTACATAAACGTGGAGTTGCTATATGGCGTATAATTATAGTACAATAACAATTTACTCGTATTTTACAGCTTAGCTAAAATTAATGTTTTTTGATCCGTTCAAAGAATTAATGTGTATTAAAGTTAATGAAAAAGAATACAGCCAGTCTTCAAAGGTTCAGGCTTAATTTTTGTGACACTCGTGGTTAAAACTATCTCTCAAATAGTGGTATATGCAAAATTCGAAAAAAATAATTACCTAAGGTATAGGACTGTATTTGATGCTTTTTTTTATATTTTACAATTGAAAAATTGGTTTAGTAATAAATATAATTATTTTTCAATCACATATAAAAGCTTTTATCTGAAGTATCGTATCAAATTATTTTTTTAAATTTAAAGTGCAATGCAGATATTTGGACCTATTTGTTAGGTTAACTTCGAGATGCCACTTTTTTACCTTATATTTTTTGATGTAGTACAACCTTAGATCATTTAAGGCTTTCTATAGTATTGGGTGTTAACATAAGTTGTGTCCGTTTTTTTTCATATTTAAAAATGAGTGCCAAAAGTAAAACAAAATGGTAAAGGTTATACGTCATTCGAAAGAAAATTTTCTGTTCCACAAGACATTGTGTTTGCTTTTACGTTACATATATTATTTTATTTGATTACAAGCCTTCAAAATGGAACGTCAAGTAGACGAAAGTGAGCATTTTAGACACCTTCTTCTGTCCGCGTTCAATCGAGAAAATAAAGCTTCCAAAGCTGCTCGCGATATTTGCGAAGTGAAATGAAAGGACAGCTCGTCGATGGTTTTTGCGTTTCAAAGACGGTAATTTCGACCTGAAAGACATGGAGCGTTCCGGACGACCAGTGGACTTCGACGAGGACCTCTTAAACCACATTATTTATGAAGATCCCCTTCAAACCACCGTAGAATTGTAGTTACATGACTGTATACCGCCATCTTAAATCAATGGAAAAAGTCCAGAAGTTTGGCGCTTGGTTCCACATGTTTTGAGTGAAAACAACAAAAATCAATTGTCGAACGTGAACAGAAGGAGGTGTTGAAAATGTTCACTTTCGTCTACTTGTCATTCCATTTTGAAGGCTTGTAATCAAATAAAATAATATATGTAACGTAAAAGCAAACACAATATCTTGTAGAGCAGAAAATTTTCTTTCGAATGACGTATAACATTGACCATTTTGTTTTACTTTTGGCGCTCATTTTTAAATTTGAAAAAAAAAAACAGACACAACTTATGTTAACACCTAATATAATTCAAAGTTTATCTTCACCTTTTAAGAACAGCAATAAAAAATTCAAACGATTTCAAAAGACAAAAGTCAATTGTATTTAATATCATATATGCTGTATGATAATTAAAGCCCCTACAGTTATTCTTGCATGTCAATTAAAATTTCCTTTAATGTATTGTTAAATGACTCAATTTTATTATTCGATATAATATGGGAAAATGATTAATTAATGATTTTTTATGAGTGTTAATAATATTTTAATGTTATATTTATTTACTGTACAATTTACCAAACACCTTTGAAAAAAAAACGGAGAGTTGAGCATAGTGTTATATTTTCGTTCACACCGTTAATTAATTCCGATTGTAAAAAAAAATCTAATGTTTTAAGTTGTTATAGAGTTAAGTAACAGCAAACAGGGGTTGTTTCTTACGACTCCAGTAAGCTACAGAACGGGTAGTACAAGCTGACCTGTCCGAATAATGGGGAGCACTGTAGCCGGTACCATCCCCTGAGGGAAACTGACAAGGTGATCTTTGTCGAAATTTATTGGAGAGGTGTGGCATGAGGGATACGGCGGCAAAAATAAATCGACGGGCGAAAGGAAATAGGTAAATTTTTACAAAAAATTACTTTACCTTAAAACGAATAAAAAAAATCGAGTGAGGAAAGGTTGTTTATTAATAATATTTCCTGATACTAACAAATAGAAAATTTATGGTTTTATTGAAACTTATTTAAATATGGTACTTTTTCTTTGAAAATTAATGATCATAAATGGTTATTTTGATATTGTAAAGTATTTATCGCATTGGGGATGAATGAACTGACACAAATAAACATAAAAAAAAACACGAATATAAATTGAGATAAAAAAGGGGCAATCAATAGAAATCTAATGAGAAACATAACATTGTATGATATTAGATATTTTGTTTGGTATACTTAAGGGGAGATTCTACTCTAGAGGGATTATTTTCAGGCGTTTTTTCAGACTAAATAAAAAAAACATTTAAAATATTTTTCTGTACATTTTTTACAGTTTGTTTATTGATGATTTCAGAACGTACAAAAAAAATTTAGAATAAAATATTTAAAATTCAAGATGTTATATCTTGTCGTAAAAAAGGGTGAGCTGGTCGACATGATTGGAGAACTTTTGTAAATTTAAAACAAAAATTATACACAGTTTCTTGATAAAAAATAATGTCGTTATAGTTGGTACTAAAGAAAAAAAAATCGTACAATGGCGGCTGTCTGAATTTTTTAAAAATTTTAACTCTATTTTTTTAATTTAAAAAAAAATTGCAAAAAAAAATTGTTTAAAGTTTTTCAAGGTAGGGACAATATAAAAATATACATTTAAGTTTTATACTAAATTTGAAGGCAATCGGTTTAATAAAACTTGAGATTTTATGTCGACCAGGTCGAAAAAAGTAGTTTCAAGAAAAACGCGTTTAAAGTTTTGAGATTAACATATTGTCTGAGTAATTCCGGCGCGGCGTAATTGCTGCCTCATTTTTAGCTATAACTTCATAAATATTGAGAATTTTAAAATTTCCTTTTGAGAGCTTATTTTTTTCAAATTTCTTAAGTAGAATATCCCCTTAAACGACCCCTTTAAACGACCCCCTTAAACGAACTTAAACCTTTGTTTTTTTCCTTGGGAAGAACCAATTTTCTCAAAAATAATTGATCTTATTCTACCACAGATGACGCGGCTATGAATACTATATAAGTCATTACAATATTTCAAACCGAGTAGAAAGATTTCATATGTCACAAGAATAACTCACAAAAAGGAAATCAAATGGAAAATTGTTATTTGAAGAATATTCTACTGGGCATATATGCTAATCAGATTTTTAGCTTGACATTATTTCAGACTATCTCGTCAAAGTTGACGGAATTCATTATAACTAAATTTCAGTTTTCTTGAAATAATACTCTAATGTTTTTTTTAAATTTCAGGTATGAAAGGAAAAATATATGATAAATTCAAGGAAGAGCTAAGTTTCTACTAATTTCGTTCTAAAGGTAGTGAAAACATATTTCAAATAACCAGAAAATGACCTCCGTCGTCTAGTTGTTGAGAAACTTGCCTGCCGACCCAGGGGTCTACAATCAATTCACCCTTTTTTTAAAGCTCCACAAGGAAGCATAGGGAGGCCACCAGTTTTCTCGATTCAGAGCGGTTTTGGGCGGTGTTGGTAATCTCCCTCCACGACATTCCTAACGCTCTGACTTCCTTGTCATAGGAACGGTACACCGTGAGAGTGGGTCTTCCAGGCCGCCGTCGGGACCCCAATGGACTGAAAAACAGCGCTCTCCTTGACCAGAGACTCGGGGTAAAAAAAGGCTTAAAACTAAGATTAAATCTTGAAAGAAATGCAGCAACAGGGGACAAAGTAAACGGAGCACTTAATCCAATATGCAATTTATAATGTTCATTTTAAAGACTGGAAGAAGAGTAAAAAAGATTAATCCTGTGGATATGTGTACACTAAAAAAATATGATGTGTCAATGTATAAAAGAAGGCATGACAACAGAATAACTAAGCATTTATACAGTCAGAAGAGCGTGAGAAAAACGTGACATGATCAAATTAATTAGAATTTGAAATAAGGTTAAGTGAGAAGTAGGAATAAAAGAAGACTGTGTGTAAATAACGATATTTATGAAAACGGAGGAAGCAAAATATGTGTGTTGAGGTAAATAGAAAAAAGTATGGGGCTCTATTTTATCTGCCTACCCGCATAGAACACGGTATAATGATATGTATGTAAACATATGATTAAAGGGGTATTCTAGTCTAGATATTTGATTTTTTTTTTGCATATTTTTAAAGTTTAATTTTAAAGTTAAAAACCTTTAAAAATATGCTCTCAAAATAAAATTAAAAAATTCTTAATATTTACGAAGTTATAGCTATAAATGAGGCAGCAATTACGCCGCACCGGAATGACTCGGACAATAATCTCAAAACTTAAAACGCGTTTTTCTCCAAACTACTTTTTTCGACCTGGTCGACATAAAATCTAAAGTTTTATTTAATCGATTACCTTCAAATTTAGTATAAAACTTAAATAAATAATTTTATATCGTTACTACCTTGAAAAACTCAAATTTTTTTTTTGTACTATTTTAAAAAAAATTTAATATTTGGAAAAAAAGGGTAAAAAAATTAATTTTTTTTTCACAGCTGCTATTTTATGTTTTTTTTTCTTTGGTACCAACTACAACGACATTACGTTTTATCAAGAAACTGTGTATGATTTTTATTTTAAATTTACAAAAATACTTCAATCATGTCGACCAGCTCACCCCCCCCCCCCTTTTTCACGACAAGATGATAACATTTTGAATTTTAAATATTTATTTACAAAAAAAAATCGTACATTCTTAAATCATCGATAAACAAACTATAATAAAATGCATACGAAAAATGTTTTTAGTTTTTTTTTTATTAAGTCGTAAAAAAAACGCCCGAAATTCACGCCTCCTTAAGTTTTTTAATAGAATACCTCCTTAAATTTTTAGCGATTTTAATTCATAATGATAATGGAAATATTATATCTTGATTATATTAGCACTATTAGATGTGCATACTTCAAACATAATATAATTTGTTCATACGAGTATTATGAAATCGTAGCGAATAAGCTTTATTTACGTCTTTTGTATTGACTTAAACGAGTTCAAATATAACTCAATTCATTCCAGTCGATAACTTTTTGCGTTCAGAAACAATAATGTTCTTCAAACGATGTTATATTACATTTGCATAAATGAAGCTCGTATCGTTCAAGACGAAAATTAAGAATCTTTTACGTATTCGAATATCTTGCAGAAACGTACTGTGTAAGAGTTACATTTACCGAATTATCAGCATAACTAATTCGCACACTACATACCAATTGTAGTTATATATTCTTTCCAGTGTCATGTCAGGTCCCCCCAACGTTGAATATCACCTGAGAGTAGACATCTTTGTCCCCGGCAACCCGAAAAAGATCTAAAACGCCCCTTATGCCAGTCCAATCACGTATATTGCGGAGCCAGGAGATTTTCCTCCTGCCAACACCTCTTCGACCCTCTTTTTTGCCTTGGATGATCAGGTGAAGTAATTTGTACTTTGCTTCTCCTAAGTACATGACCGCGTTCATATTGTTAAGCTTATTTTACCAATTTAACAAATGATTATGCTTTATTTCAAATTATTATAGATACAACAATCTTTGTAGAAGATTATGAATATTTTTTTTCATTTGTTATGTTGATTTTACGGTGTGGGCTGAAAAACATCTGATGTCCTTACGGCCGAGCTATATATTGATGGGGTGTATCTCGGCCGGGGGGATGTTAGGTTGTTAGAGATGAACCCAAACCTTTTGATATCTTCTATCTTAAATATATTTTCTGCTTTTCATCTTGATATATTTGTGCGAATGTATTGACTATATATGTATTGGGTGTTAACACAAGTTGTGTCCGTTTTTTTTTTCAATTTAAAAATGAGCACCAAAAAGAAAACAAAATGGTAAAGGTTATATGTGATTTTAAAGAAATTTTTCAGCTTTACAAGATATTGTGTTTGCGTTTACGTTACATATATTATTTTATTTGTTTACAAGCCTTCAAACTGCAATGTCAAGTAGACGAAAGTGAACATTTTCGACATCTCCTTCTGTTCGCATTCAATCGAGGGAATAAAGCTGCCAACGCTGCTCGTGATATTTGCAAAGTGTACGGTGAAGATGCTATAAATTAAAGGACGTACTTCTCCACGTGTTAAAAAAAACATATTTGGTAAGAAAACCGCTGAAAACGTACCAAAGGAAGACGTACTACAAAGGAACATTTGTAGATTTTCCGATACGTGATATACTCGTATGTGTTTGTAACATATTTGTTTTTTGTTGTGTTATATAGGGCATGAGTCAAATGTTCATACACCATCATAAACTTTGATAAGACTTCTTAAAATGGAATATCTTCAAATGCTTCCTAAATCAGCATATACCACTCCATCTTTAACGGCAAAAGTTCGATTTACCTCGCCTTTTTGGATCGATTTGGAATAATCAATTTATTAAGTGAAGGGAAAATCGATTTCAAAGTTCTATTCCTCGTCGAAGGGACATCTTTCAGATACAGATTCGAAATACACAATGGAGACTTCACATTAAAGGACCTGAATACAAAGAAAAAAATCGCAATCAATTCGTTTGCTTTACCTAAGTAAGTCTTGACTCTACAGAAACGGACCAACAAGACAACATCTATAACCAGTATACGAGGCATATCCAGGAAGTAAGTGTACTGAATTTTTGTAGGTTACAATTTTTTTTATTTAAACGTTACCGTAATACATATGTAAGCTATTTTTCGACATAGTCGCCATTCCTCTCAATGCAGGTGGTGAAGCGGGATATCAACTTTTTGATGCCTTCCTCGAAGTAGTTTCCAGCCAACTCCTCCGTCCACTTCTCCTCTTCCTCCTTTACCTCCTCGTCGGTTGAAAACCTTTTTCCACCCATGTGCACTTTCAGGGAGGTAAAGAGATTCTAGGTCAGGAGAATGCGCGGGATGGTTCAGGACATCCCATTTAAACAAGGCGAGCCGTTCCTCAGTGGCGTTGGCCGTGTGTGGTCTGGCATTGTCGTGCAGCAGGCCGATTCCCTTTGTCAGCATGCCTCTCCTCTTGTTCTGAATTGCCCTCCGCAATTTTTTTAGGGTTTCACAGTATCTTGCAGAGTTGATGGTCTCCCCTTGAGGCATGTTTTTAATTAAAATTATGCCTTGACAGTCCCAAAACACGGGGATGCCATGATTTTCTTGGCTGAAATTGTGGTTTTGAACTTTTTGGCGGAGGGTGAAGAGGTGTGACGTGACCGTTTTTAAACTCGCGACACCATTTGTACACACTTGTACAATTCATAGCTATATCACCATATGCAGTTTTCACCTCATTATAAACCTCAACCGGAGGTTTTCCCTTCCAAACGAGATAACGGATGACGTCGCGTATTTCGCACTTGGCGGGAGATTGGATTGACATTTTTCACGAAACGTGTTGTCGCGTCGACACTTCTCAACGTACTGACCTCGAACCGGTCTCGTTGCGGAGAGGAAGGATCAGGCTACACGGAAGTGTAGCCAACATGTCGAAAATAAAATCCATCCGGTCGTGAGAGCCTAAGTACACTTACTTTCTGGATACGCATAGTATATCAGCCCGTCAGCTAAATTGAAATCAGCCCATAGTTACGCGCAGTTATGTTATACCTAGTAAAGAAAAGACTTTTTTTTATGTGATGAATTTTAAATTTTTTTTATGTTTAATTTACAAGGATAATGTAGTTTGTAGCGATGTTCGTTACCAATGTAGTGTGTGTCCTATTAGGACGTGCTGATGATGTTGATGTTGACATCGCTTTATTCGTTTTAGTCGAATTCTGTGTTCCTTTTCGTTCGGGGACATCAATGTAGCGAGTTGCTTATCTTGATACGTCGTGATGATTTTGATATGTATTTTAAATAAATATAAAACTCAGGAAGGCGGATAAAAGTGAAAGTGAATAGCGGGTAAATAATAACAAGTCTTGACAGTTGGATGAATAATAATGTTTATTTGTCTACAAGTAGGTATTTTATAGTAGTGAGTGAATGTGCTCGCGATATATATTTTGTCTCACTCCTGCGCGTGCACTAGTGTAGCGGGTAGGATATTTATTTATGACGGCGGCGAGACAAAACGTAAATACTATTTGTGAGTAAACATTGTTGACGTTTCTAGTATGTGACAATTGTAAATAATTCAGAGTTTGATTCATCGGTCGTTGACCCTGTATGTTTACAATTTTGACAATAAATTATGTTTGACAATTCAAATTTATTTAGGGGACGTAGGTACGCTACAAGTTCATCTAAATTTATCATAAAACATATTTTCTGAAATAAAAATTCCATCTAAGTTTGAATGTTTATGATTTGTAGAATTCATTGTATTGACTTCAAAGAATTGAAATACACAAACAATAATATTTATTGCTGCATAAAATTGAAAGGAATCCAATTCTTCCTTTCTAGTATAAAACCATAAAATCTCTATGCCAGGCAGCGTGATAAATCACCTGAGAAAATCATTCAAGATACACAATAAAAAACAAGACTGCACTATCATTTATAAAGCATTTCTTAAAATAATTAATTTCTTATCTCTGTCAATGAAAAAAGATGGGTATTTTCATTAAGAGTAATTAGTATGTATTTTATTTAATGTTTATAAACGCGTGCAAATAATAGTTATGTATTAACAATTTGTCCTTTTTCATTGTTGATTGATTGCTCCAAATCGATCCAACAAGGTGCGGCATTAATTATACTACAGCTTTTGCTGTTACTATGTATGTGGCGTGGTATAGTCTACCTACATGCATATACTAATGTTAGAGAAATGGGTGACTTTAGGTGACACTTAATAACTATCCTTTTTGGGACGCTCTATCAAAATTAATGGTGGTTGATGAACACTACAACTAAAGTCGGATGTGTCACTATCTCACATTAAAAGTGTACAAAGATTTCTTTGTAGTTCGTCTTTCGTTGGTATTTTTTTGCGGTTTTCTTACAAAAATATGTTGAAAGTTTGAATCCAAAGTTAGAGCGGACTTTAAGAAAGTTTGATCTATAAATGGCGTTGTATAAATTGTCCCTTTTTATTATTATTTTTAGTAGCTTTAGACTTTAAAAAAATACTTAAACAAAACTTTTTTACACTGAATGTATATGATGATTAAAAAAAAAACTATGTATTTCCTGTTGGTTCTATAACCATGTTTTTTTAAATGTTGTTTATAGTTAAGGCATTAACGTTGTGGAGGTTTAAATACATTGTAATTTATTTTTAACAAACACTGTTTATTCCACTTTTTTATGACGGTATAACCCTACCGGTTTCAAGGCTTTCACCTCATCTTCAGGGGAGCGCACAAACAAGACTAAATGCTGTTCGAAGTTATTTCCCCAAAATCTCCCCCTCTTGGCCGAAATTATACCTAACCTTCCCCCCCACCCCCCGCCTCCAACCGTTGAAGTGTCTATATCGGTGCCAGTTCGAACAGCATTTAGTCTTGTTTGCGCTCCCCTGAAGATGAGGTGTGCACCTTGAAACCGGTAGGGTTATACCGTCATAAAAAAGTGGAATAAACAGTGTTTGTTAAAAATAAATTTCAATGTTTTTTTAAACATTTTCATTGTTAACAGTAGACCCTGGTAGGGGTCTTGCTATTTGCCAATCTTTTCAAGACAATTTCTGTTTACTTTGTCACAGAGAGGGACAATTTGTTTGTTAAAATGTTTTTTTGTAAGTACATATAACATGAAACGTATTGTTGTTAAACTGTCGGTTAAAATTTATATAAAATTGTAACACTTTTATTGATTGATACGAAAGAATTTGAAAGCTGATCTGGTGTGCTGGGAGTTCAATTAATTCTCTATTTTAGGGATACCGCGTCAATAGTGAGTACCTGTAAGCTTCACTCCTGTCGGACTAAATTAAAATCAATATATCACTTACTCTTGGCGGTGTTAAGGGTAGGTTTTCATGTCAGCCGACAGTTACAAGTTAATTCATTTATCAGGCGTAATATATAATACTACATTTTGACATTCATACAATTAATGAATATTTAATAAATGCATGAATTAATTGTTTTGGAGTTAGTGTAAAAACGTGTACTAGTCTTACATAAGAAACCGGTAGAGTTATACGGTTACAAAAAGTGGAATGAACAGTGTTTGATAAAACAAATTACACGGTTTATTATACTTTTTGTAACGGTATAGCCCTACCGGTGTCAAGGCTTTCACCTCATCATCAGGGGAGTACAACCAATACATGTTTGCACTGACTTATCAAATTAATCCACCTTAACAAATTTTCTAATTTATTCTGTAAGGTATTTAAACCTTCCCAACGTTAATGCCCTACCTATAAACGATATATAATATTACTACTTATTATGTTTTTAAAATTCGTCGACATGCTGTGTATTTTTTTCATTAAGTTATTACAGTATAATAAGACAAGCAAAAATTACAGCATATAATGACTTTGATATATATAGAAAAAATACTTATTCAGACTCTATAATTCCAGCAACTTCCAAACATTCCTAATAACCACAAATTCACCACATTTAACTGTATGCTTCATAGATTGCTCAGTGTCCCACTAACCGATGACAATTTTAAAAAGGAATTAATAACCATAAAAAAATAGCTACAAATAATGGCTATTCTGGAAGCCTCATTGATTCACTTTGAAAAAACAAAACAAAAAAGAAACTTATAAAAGATTATATATTTAATGACACCTATAAGCATGCCTATAAATGGAGCCAAGTCCTATTTATAAAAAAATATATCATACGAAATAACCAAAAATATTCCAAGTCACATAGGGAAAGGCAAAAATGGAATACTTAGCAACAGTGGTGCGTATAAACTTTTATGTGCTGACTGTGATAATTTCTATATAGGAAAGGCAGGAAGATCTTTTGAAAAGAGACTCCGTGAACACAAATCCGCCTTAAAAATCCTCTAATTTATTCTGAAATAGCTAATCATTATCACCGTGAAAATCATACTTTTTCTATCGATGATGCCAAATTCTTACATATCAGTAGTAACGAAAATAAATTCGACAGATTAGAGGCCCAAGAAATTTCTAAGTCAGTACATCGATCCGAACATCTGTTGAACAGTTATATCCCAAAAATCTCTCCGCTCTTGGCCGAAATCGTCCCATGCCTCCCTCACCCCACAGCCCCCAACCGTTGAAGCGTGTATATCGGTAGCAGTTCGAACAGCATTTAGTATTGTTTATGCTCCCCTGAAGATGACGTGAAAGTCTTGAAACCGGTAGGGTTATACCGTCACAAAAAAGTGGAATAAACAGTGTTTGATCAAAATAAATTACAAAGCATATAATGTGTGCTGATGTCCACCTTGATGTATGTAAGTGACATTTGAATTTGACAAAAGAAGGATAAAGGTAAGATTAATGCTATTAAGATGTGTGCACTTAGGAATATTTGTAGAATGTTAATGTATGAAAGAAGACTGAATTAATACTCGTATATCAGAAATGAATGTATGGATAACATGAATATTTTAAATAAGATGAAGAATGTAACTTTAACCCTTCCCTTACGGTGCTAAAATTGAAACGCGCGCTCCGGTGTTGGGTAGTGAGTACGCGATCAAAAATTAGCGATTTTAAATCGGAAAAATAAGAACATTCATAGATAATCCCCTTCATTAATTATATTTGAAGTTAAAAATTATAATAATTGAGATTAATTTGCTGAAAACATTAAAAAACCATCTGGCAACGCTCACGGAACGGGCGTACGTCTAACCTTTTTGCAAGCCTGGAAACTACTAGTGGCGCGGAACGTCAGTCGCATACCTCGGCGCTTACACTTATGCTTGCGACGTTGAGATAATTCAGCTCCTCGCAATTCAGTCTAGTATGCAAGAGTGAGATGCGAATATAGTATTCACCTATCGTCAAGACGAGGCACTCGTAGCGTTTAAATGCGAATTTGTTTTCGATCTTTACAAAACACGTCGATGTAGTCGATAAATTCTGATTATTATTTATATTATTTTTTAAATCAATGCGTAAATATATTATGGAGGAATACCTAAAATCTTAACCTTGTATTTATTATATTAATAGAGATATTGATGGTTATTAGAAGCAACGTGTAGAAGATACCCAACACAGGGAAGGAAAGGTTAAGATGGTTTTGGCACGTGGAGGAAATGAATGGCTAAGTGAATATTAATGTCAGAAGTATTAGGTGTGCGTGAAATACGTAGACCGTAGACAACTGGATCGAATCGGTCAGATTTTGAAAGACGTTAGAGGGAGAAGTTTGAATAATAGAAGATTGTGCTTGAGTTTAAATGTGGAGGAGGCGAAAGTTGTGTGTTTGTATGGAAAAAATGGACTTATGTTCTCTCTGTCTACACTGCAAGGGACACGGCTTGATATGTATGTAGTTCTTTCAGTAAACGGATTTAATGCACTGCTAGATGTTTGACACAATACAGAAACACACCAAATACTTATTTAAACGCAACTATATTTACTAAAATTACCTCATAAAACAAAACGTGTAAACATATTTTTCCATTCCATCACGCCATTTCTCTGTTTGGGTAGGCAGAGAACAGAGAGCACCAGACTTTCCGATCGTGAGACACATCTTTCTCATCTTCTACATCTAAACACCGTCGCATACAACTCGTTTCTTTGACTATTTCTATGAATTTTATTTCATTAATCTAAAAATCTAAACACTTGACAAAATATCTTCGACACGTCCTTAAAGTTTGTTTTAAAAAAATAATAATTAGAATGATTTTTTAATATTCAACTGAGTCGAAGTTTCCATCGAAAACGACGACCTCTAGAGTTGAAACCTAGATTTATGTAAAAAATATATTTGTTTAGTTTTCTCTTAAGGTCTCTCTAACATCTAGTTGGCTGGGAGAGATTGTCACATGGCAATAATCCTGCCAGTAACAACGAAAGTTTTATTCGACTATAATACATTAAAAAAAAACAAAGATTTGTTTATTTTCACCGATTCTTGATGTAAGAGTTCTTAATTATTCACATTAGATCTTGAATTCAATACAGATTTTTTCAAAATACGTTAAACTGAAATACTTAATTGAAGTTATGTTTCAAGATAAAAAATATGTTATTCCATGTTAAAAAAAAGATCAAAATAAAGACAAATGGAAAAAATGTAAAATATATAAAAGCTGTGGTAACACGCACAAAAAGAGAACATAAAAGGAAAAAGGCACCCTATCGTGGTTTAAGGTCACGTCACGTCAAGTTATTTTACTACATTATTTGATATTTCACCCTCTGGGTAAGAAATTTGTCTGCCTTACGATTGTTATCTCTTTTTCAATCATGTAGCATCTAACCAGATGCCACCGAGTTTTCTGAAAATTTAAGGGTTGATTGACATCAGAATTCAAGGTACTATCCTTTTTTTTAAATCTCATTTTTGGAATTGAATATCCTCTTGTTTTTGTATTCACATGTTTTATTGACATAATATTCTAGATATTTTAAAAGGCATTTCTAACAAAATACACTTTTAATGATTATAAATTCAGTATGTACGAGTATGTCTAAGATTTAAAGTAATTTAAAAAATGTAGACGCATTTTTTTCCAGTTATCGCAAATACTTAAATTGATGGTCATTTTGATATGTGCATTGTTGACATAGAATCGCAAATATCACTTTAAATGACTACACACAATTCATTGACTCTTACCAGTTTTGTGCCATAAACTGAAAAGTACGATGGGTATTCAATGCTACCTCAATGTTCAATCCATCTGTCCGGCAAATTTTCATCAAGATAGGTCCTCATATCATGATGATAGTTGGGAGGTGCACCGTCTTGCTAGAATTAATTGCCTTCCTCACACCAAAACTCTTCACGAATGCGTGGTATAATTAATTCTAGTAGTAAATTCAGGTAAACGGGACGGTGTAAAGGTGTGTAATGTTTTTGGGACAACCTATATAAAAGAATAGGCCAAGCGAAATAATCCCATTTAAAAAAAATATTTTTGTGTAGCAAAATATTAAATATATATATTTTTTATAATAAATCATAATATAAATAGGCCAAAACCCGTACCATGGCTGGCGCCAAAGAAAGAATACGAGAATTGAATTTTGAATACAAGAGAGCGAGAGAGGAATACTTGGATTCTCTCCGAAAGTAATTCGAAATTTGAATCTCGGTGGGTCCGTGATAACTGAACGAATTTTAAATACCTAGCTAACAATTTTTGAACCGGTGTAAAAAAGGGGACGATGTATAAATGATATATTATATATAAACAAATTCTATATTTATGAATATATATTTTCATAAATGTAGAATTTGTTTAACTTCCGTGAATATGTCACGGGTTGCAACTAGTTTGTATTGTTTGACTAAATACAATTAATTTCTTATCGAGAAGTTATTTTGAACAATCTTCAAAACTTTTTTTCTTGAATCTTCTAAAATACTATAGTTTCACTTTGTGGTGCCATCTTTTATGTAAAAGGAAAAATAATTTTAATAATAGCCCTCTGCTTAATATGTTTCCTATTTAAAATTCACCCCTTGGATATCCAGACCCTGGCCTGCCCGAAATATTCATTTTCATTTTTTCCCCACCCCATTTACCATTGAATCACATCTCTCCCTACTTCTCTCCCCCTGCCTCATTCCTCTTATATTACTTACACTTGTACAGGAAATGTATTTTAAGCAATTTATCATAGTTTATCTTCACCTGACGATGAAGACGGTGGTCTTCGAAACCGGTAGTAAATCCAAAAATTAACCAGTAGTGAGCACGAAAATATAAAATAGGTGGTGTATTTACTTATTTTTCCTTTTACAATCTTCAAAACTTTCCAAATGCTTCCACAGTAAGAACATTTATTTTAGATAAATGTAATTTATAAACGTCAATGCTTGTTTTTCCGATCTTTTGGTTAAATATTATGACATTTTTATAATATTTGGGTCATATGACGATTATTAACATTTTATTACTTCTCATTTATGAGTTATCACATTAGTAAATCAATTTTATTACTTCTCATTTATGAGTTATCACATTAGTAAATCAATTTTATTACTTCTCATTTATGAGTTATCACATTAGTAAATCAATTTTATTACTTCTCATTTATGAGTTATCACATTAGTAAATCAATTTTATTACTTCTCATTTATGAGTTATCACATTAGTAAATCAATTTAAGAAAAAAAAAACTGGGAAACTAAAACACTGATAATTTTTATTGTAATTAAGTTACAAATGGTTTAGTGAACATTATTTATACAACATCTATTTAAAGAGTACATTTTTTTAATCGCTTGTCAAAATATAATTATAATGCAACAATTGTTTTTTGTTTAATTTTATACGTATAATAAATGTAAAACAGTTTTTAAATTAAAAAAACTAAATTAATCGAATGCGTTATCTGAAAATCCATAGATTTATATCATTGGATCTGTTTCATAGAGCTTTTTTCGCTTTTTTTCGAAGTTTCGCTGACTGAGAGATAAATTTTATTTTAAATCAATTCATTTCCATCTCCGTCTGGTCTTATCGCCCATTTGAGCTTTCCATTGTGAAGGAATAATAGAGCTCTTATAGATTGTGCGAATATTGAGGGGATGAAGTTAGTATTTAAACGAAACATAAAAAAATGAACAATTTAAGTTAGTTGTTACATTTTGTCCATCAAAATAAACCTAACTTGAACAATTTTAATAACTTATAAATTTGAAAAAAAAAACCAAATGAAACGAAAAAAAAAAAATTTTTATGGAAGGAGAAAAAAAAACGATTTAAACTTTGAAGAACAAACCAACCCCCCTTGAGAAGGGAGTAGGAAACGATTTCGAAACTTCAAACTCAGTATAATAAATAATTAAACCCGAAATATCTTAATTGATTTTTGAAAAGCGTTAATTTTTTCCTCTTTCAAGACTTTGCCGGACTCAACGGACTTTTATTTTCTAAAAAATAATTAAAGCTTATACAAACTATGATGAAACAAAAAGCTTTTTTGTAATTAAAGCGGAAACCCCCTTTTAGCTTTCGCCTGTTTTAAAAACAAAATAAAATTTTCCCTTATAAATATACACCAAGTTTTTTGACTAAATCATGGAGATTTTTTACGTGCGAATGATTTTTATTTAAAATTTGATTAACAAAGTGTCTCAATTTATTACACGTATTTCAAACACCCAAATGAGTGCCTTCTTACTTCTAACTTTTTATCTTACGATGAGTTACAATAATTCTGATTAAATAAAACTGTGTGCAGTTTAACTTTTGAAAAATTATGTGAGAAATTTAAGTTTTTTTCTACTGAAAATTTGAATTTAATTTAACAAATAAATATTTATTGATTAAACCCGTAATTTAAAGATGTTTCTGGTAAAATGTTAATATGTTTTCTTCACAATATATTCGTTGCCTTGATCGCTGATAGCGAAGGAGACCTTGGAAACTATGGAGAATGTCCTAAATACCAAGTTCAACATGAAAATAAACAAGGACAAAACAAAAGTGAGAATCGTAGGCAGAGACGACCACCAAATGAACATACTAATGTCAGGAGTTGTACTTAAGAATGCAAAAGAGTTTGTCTATCTTGGAAGCAAGATCACATGGGATGGACGTACAAAAAGAGAGGTTGACAGTCGCATCCACCGAGCAAAACTCGCCTTTAATAAGAAATCAAAGATTTTCGAATCCAACAACATGGACCTTTAGCGCATGTCCTTGAAGGACGCGCTGATGATTTTTATTGTTTGGTATTTAAATAAAATACGTCAATTAGTAATGCGGAAAGAGAGAGTGAATGAATCGATGAATAATAATTAATAATGCTTTATTTATCGGTAAGTGGGTATTCATACATTTCAGAACGGGCGCGGGAGTGCGCCCGCAATATATTTTTATCTCGTTTCTGTGCGGGCAGAGATGGTCGATTGCAGTATTGTAGACATTGCAAACAATACTGTAGGTAACAATTTGTTTGCGGAAACGGCGAGACAGCGTGATGCGTTCTCTTTCTTCTGTGGAATGTATCGTAAATAGTATTTGCGGGTAAACATTTTCAATGTTTTGGTATGCGACCTTTGGACATATCCAAAGGTAAAGCTCCGCGAGCAATTGGTCTAAATTGGTGTGGAGTATTTTGATGTATGGTTGCGAGACATGGTGCATAGGCGAAATAAATCGAAAAAGATTGGAGGCCTTCGAAATGTGGACCTATAGACGAATCCTAAGGATTTCCTGGAGATACCACATTACAAATGACGAGGTTCTCAGCAGGATCGAAGAAACCAGGTACCTGTCAAACACCATATCGGAAAGGCGCGCAGAATGGATGGGTCATATGCTAAGACATGAAAATCTCCTGCACAATATACTGGAGGGAATGATTGAGGGATCGATTGGCAGAGGGCATCCTCGCCGGGAGTATCTGGAGCAAATATGCCACGATATGGACTGCACCTCCTATACAGAGCTCAAGAGGATCGCTGAAGACCGATCGGATTGGAGGAGGAGATACAGGGCTTTGCTGCTAAACAATCTCCAGGATTGAAACTGAAGAAGAAGAAGATGTTCGTTGTTTTATCAAGAGGATCGCTGAAGACCGAGCGGAGTGGATGAGGAGATGCTTAGCTTTGCTGCTTACCAATCCCCAGGATTGAAACTGAAGAAGAAGAAGATGCTCGTTGTTTTATCAATTTTTGTAGCTTTTAAATGTTAACATATATTAACTTTCCAGACGTCCCTTTTGGGGTAGAAAAGAGCAAATATGTTAAAATTCGACTGAAAATGTATATAGTCAAATTATCAATTATTAGTGCCTAACAAATAATAACATATGTTTAGGCAGTTATAATATCATTTTATTTACAATTATATTGTGGAAATGGTCGATATACTTGTTTTATCAGTATATATCCTGAACATAGCCAATTTACATCTCAAATCCATTCTCTGGCACTACCATCGAGAGGAAGGGAAGATGCAGACTCAGCAGACACATGACACGCATGGCAACTAATGAAATGTTCACCATCCCTAGAGTTAAAACCTCTTTTGCCCAAAGGCAATATGCTTATTTGGCTCCCATTACATACACTGGCGTGCCGACTTCAATAAAGGTAAAGGTAGGAAAACCATTTAGACAGTCGATCGGAGCGTGGTTGTTATTGCGACAGGATTTTGAGTACTTGGGCTTTCAGGATGAATGACGAGTGGAAAGGATTTATGTGAGCTCGTGAGTGTGGGTCTCTTCTTGTTGTTTTAATTTTGGTTGTTTTTGTATTTGTGTTTCTGTGTGTTTTTCTTTTTTTCTTCTTTTTTTTTGTTTTGAATTTGTTTTGATTTTTATTCTTATGATTGTGTGCGGTATATTGTGGGATGAATATTTTTGGTCTTTCTGGAGTGATAATGTGTGAGGAGTTGAGTTTCGCAAGATGTTTCCAGTTGTAGTTGAGTGTCACTGTCAGGTTGATGAGAGCGTGCAACGGGGGTTTTTTTGTGCTATCAAAAATCGGAAAGAAGTATCGATTTATTTTTTCATGCTAAATATCCTCAGTGAGATACAGGCAAAAGCCTAGTTTACTGGGGATACGACAAATGAAAGGCAACAAACCCAGATCCATTAAAATTATATGTCCAAATCAAATTACCTGTTGTTTTTTCTCAAATTGTGTATATTTCTTGTCATGTGTAATAATAATAAATAAATAAATATAGTAAACCACATGGTTAAAAAATTTTGAAAAAAAACTGAGGTTTGTTTAATACTATAGGCGTTTATTTTTTGTCTATCAGAGGGTATAATTGAAGAGTATAAACTCATAAACCACTTAAGAGCCAAAAAATAAGTAAAGAGTTATAAGAAAAAAACTGTGCAGTATTTGAGTAAACTGCTTGTGGAGATGTACCCAGTGACATCTTTGGCTGTAAAACAGAATAACTTTTAGTTTGAATTCACATATATGTTGTTTATAGTTAGGACATTAACGTTGTGGAGGTTTAAAGACATTGTAATTTATTTCATTAAACACTGTTTATTTCACTTTTTTTTTTGTTTTGTCACATATATTTCATTCATGTCGCTTGATGATAGACTGTTTATCCATAAAAAAATCAAAATATGGTTGTTATGTGGTTTATGAGTTTAACTCTTCAATTAGTAAATCTTATGTATACTATACATGTGCAAAAAGAAGGTGTGAATATCAAATATTCTACTTAAAAAACCAAAAATGTATATTCGGTATTTGTAAATCAAGTTACATATTTAATTGTCCATCAATATAATTTATTTTATATTGTAATTGGTTTTATCAACCACTGTTTATTCCACTTTTTTGTGACGATATAACACTACCGGTTTCAAGGTGCATACCTCATCATTAAGAGAGCACAAACAAGATTGAATTTTGTTCGTACTGGTGCCAAGATACTCGCTTCTAACGGTAAACATTCGGGTTGAGGACTGAGGGGTGGAGGGAGGGATGAGACAATATCGGTGAGCAGTGGAGAGATTCTTGGGATATATGTGTTTGCCAGATGTTCACCTCGATGCACTGACTTATGTTATCAATCCGCCTTAACCAATTTTCTAATTTATTCTGAAATGGTTAATCATTGTCACCGTGAAAATCATACATTTTCAATCATCATTGATGCCATTTTTTTACATATCAGTAGTAACGGAAATAAATTGGACAGATTAGAGGCCCTAGAAATTTCTAGGTCAGTGCGTTGAGGTGAACATCTGGCAAACACATACATCCCAAGAATCTCTCCACTGCTCACCGATATTGTCTCTTCCCTCCCTCCACCCCTTGTCCTCAACCCGAATGTTTACCGCTAGAAGCGTGTATCTCGGTACTAGTTCGAATAGAATTCAGTCTTCTTTATGCTCCCCTGATGATGAGGTGAAAGCCTTGAAACCGGTAGGGTTACACCGTTACAAAAAGTGGGGTAAACAGTGTTTAATTAAACAAATTACAATGTTAATGCCTTAACTATAAATAATACAATATATTAATTTAGATGTTGCACAAATTTAATTTGAATGCAATCAAAAACTTTAATTGTTTTTAATCTCGATAATGTTGAAAAAATAAAACTTAATTAACAAATGCTACATAATATGATAAGATAGATGAAATAACGCCAATTATGGACCCAAAATTATCAATTCAGGCTTCCTAAAAAAAAATGTTGTAGTCTAAAAAGTTTACCGTAAAAAAGTTTCAAATTAATTACAGTAAAAATGAGAAAGTTGTGAAAATTATGAAAAAAAGATCGTGTCGAATCTAAGTTGATATGTGATCTAGTGTCACCATATGATGTTAGCCGTATTGATGGTGTCTTATTGCGAAAGTCTCATTGAATTCGAAATAAACAACAAAATAAGTGAAGCAAAAATTTTTTTTTGCAAAGACTTGTATGGTAAAGCTTGTAAGTGTTTAGACCATAGGTTCTCAACGTGGGTGATAACGCCCCCTTTTGGGCGTTTGAGACTTTCAGGGGGGCAGTAGAAGACCCAGAGAAAATTATAGGGCATTGAGATGGCATGGAGGGGCGTGGACAGATTAAAAAAATATAGTCTAAAAAAGACAAAAAAAAACACGCTTATCAAGTAAACTTTAATATTGGTAAATTTTTTTTATTGTATGTATTATAATCATTTTTATCACGTGTGCGAAAATTCACATATTTCGGTAGTTCGGGAAGTGGATGAAAATTGCATTTAAAGATTCCATTACATTCAGATCTACATTAAATTGGATGATATAAAAATATTTAATTTTAGATTTGAATTAAAATTTTTCAAATCCTCCAATTTCACGTGAAATATCTCATATATAAATACAGGTAAAGTTAACAAAAGCCTGTTAATAAAAAATAGCAAAAAATGTGCTTGTAGCAATTCAGTTATAACAATTTTTTTTTAAATAACGTGATTTTTGCAATCCTGCAAGAATTGACAGTATTATCGAAGTAAAATCGTGCCTGATGTTAACAAACTCCTTAGAATGCATCAAATGCAACATTCTTATTAAATAAGTTATAAATTCAATGTCTTTTGAATGTTAATAAAAATACTTTTCAATATAATTAAGTATGCGTTTTAATTGTTCTCATTGAAACAGTCTTCTTTAAACTCAGAAATAGGCTAGGGCCATACCATACCATACCCTATCTTACGACTAGAGTATATAATATTACACGTTTAAATATAATCGTGACAAAAGCTGTTTCAGAATCGCAAGTAAAAGAAATTGGGGGGCTTTAGAAAAAAAAAATATTCTCAAGGTGGGCAAAATAAGGTTGGGAACCTATAGTTTATACAGATTGCAATGCTTCCGTATTTAAGTATAATGAGGTACAATATTTTGATGAGAGAGAGAGAGAGAGGGGTGGGTGACAGTATTAGAGAAAACAAATCTTAAAGAAAGAGTGTTGCCATTGTAGGAACTACGGTCGTCGCTGAATATTGTCAACACACACGGTCAACGACCGACGAAACGACCTTTGGATATGTCCAAAGGTCGCATACCAAAACATTGAAATTGTTTACCCACGAATACTATTTACGATACATTCCACAGTAGAACAAGAACGCATCGCGCTGTCTCGCCGTTTTCGCCAACAAATTGTCTACCCACAATATTATTTGCGATGTCTGCAATATTTCAACCGACCATTTCTGCACGCACCGAAACGAGATAAAAATATATTGCGGGCGCACTCCCGCACCCATTCTGAAATGTATAAATACCCACTTACCGATAAATAAAGCATCATTAATCATTAATTATTATTCATTGATTCATTCCCTCTCTCTTTCCGCATTGCTAATTGACGTATTTTATTTAAATACCAAACAATCAAAATGATCATCGCGTCCTTCAAGGACATCCGCTAAACCATTATACGTCTGAATTATTTACTCGATACATAAAAGAAATAGATGATTAGTTTTATTAAATAACTTTTGATTTTTATTACAAATAGGACTGGAATGTGTGGCGTTTGATCTTCTCTGTGCACAATGTATTTAATGAATATTTTTGTACATCCTTGGATGGAATTTTCAGCTAAAATCTAAATTTTCTCTCTTTTAAAAATCAGAATTCTTCCTTTTTCAATTAAACTTCAAGGAAATAACACCTCATGGATTATCCAAATAATTACTTTATTTCTCATTCTCTGTGGAACTCTTATCTAGGGATTTGATCAAATTTAATTAAGAACATTTTTACGATTCGGAATTAAGCTTCTCTCGAGAAAAGGCCGTCGTCAGAATCCGAAAAAGATACGAAATATGAAAAATCTAATAATAACATTAATATACACATATTTGAATATCATCATCATTGTCAACCAGGATCGATCCACTACTGGATTAAAGACTCCCCAAGTTGACTCCAAATAGTTCGGTTTTTTGCCCGTTGATGCCGCCACGTGATGCTGCTGTAGGGTACCCACGTCCCTAAATATTGTTAACATGCAGGGTCAACGACCGATGAATCAACCTCTGGATATCTACAATTGTCACATACCAGAAACGTCAACACTGTTTACACGCAAATAATATTTACATCGCATTCCAAGGTAGAAAGAGAACATATCACGCCGTCTCGCCGTTTCGACAATAAATATCCTACCCACTGTAGTATCCACAGCGCTTGCGTCTGCCTCAGCACGCGCAGGAGTGAGATCGAGATATACCGCGGATGCAGTCACGCGTCCCGTTCTGAAAGTCTATATATACTTACTTATCGATGAATAAAGGCACTTGTTATTATTCGCTTGACCATTCATTTCTGTGTATTATTTACCGACTATTCACTCTCACTTTTATCGCATTCCTGAATTGACGTATTTTATTTTAAATACAAACAAATCAAAATCATCACGACGTATCAAATTAAGCGCCCCGTTAAATTGATGACCCCGAACGAAAAGGAACACAGAATTCGACTAACGCGAATACAGAGATGTCAACATCAACATCATCAGCACGTCCTACTAGGACACACGTTAAACTGCCATGCTTCCTGATTTCATCTATCCAGCGTACCTTCGGTCTTCTTCTGGGTCTCTTTATGTCTTTTGGGTACCATTTGGTTATTTCGGATATCCATCGGGAGTCTGACATTCTGGCTATGGGTCCTGTCCATTGCCACTTCATTCTTTTGTACACCTTTATAACGTCTTCTACCTTTGTTATATTGCGAATCTAGGTGTTTCGTTTACGGTTTCTTTTAGTATGTCCCAACATGCATCTCTCCATGCCCCTTTGTTGGTCTGGAGCTTTTGTGTGTTCTTTTCGTATTAAGTAAAACCTTTGTTACATTGCGAATCCAGGTGTTTTGTTTACGGTCTCTAGTATATCCCATATCTGTGAGCGTCCATGTCTTGCAGCCATACGTAAGTAATGGGAGAATACACTGATTGTAGATCCTTCGCTTCCAGGATATTGGGAGATTACTTTTGAAGATGTTGTTTAAGCGTCCAAATAAGCTCTACGCTAGTTTTGTCCTACGTGCTATTTCCTCCGATATACCACCTACAAAGGAAATAAGTTGACTCAAATACACATGTTCCTGGACAAGTTCTAGAGGTTTTCCATCTACGTTTATTGGTTTCGGGGTAGCAAAGCTGTTCATCATATATTTGGTTTTGGATACTTTTATATTCGTTTTTAAACCAACTTCTTTGCTGACCTCTGCCATTTCTTGCAGTTGGTGCTGAAGATCATTCGAGTTTTGTGAGAATATTAGGTCCTTACATATGAAATTGGCGTTTTGCCGTACTGGCAACTTTGATCTCAAATATCTTCTCCTTGGTTAGGAATTCCAAATTAAAATTTATACAGCTATTTACTCAAGTATTTGTGTTTCGAAAATTATAATTCATTTGTTTTTTACTCAATTGTTTTTTTTCTTTGCGTCACTCAGTTTACAAAATGAAAAACTTGAAATATCGCGTTATTTACGAGTACGAGTTCCACCGTGGCACCAGTGCTGCAGAAACGGCTCGAAGGATTAATGATGTGTATGGCGACGGTGCCGCAAAAGAAAACACAGTGCGCTTTTGGTTCCAACGTTTTCATTCTGGAAATTTTGACCTGCAGAAAAAGCCCCGTGGACGGCCGGAGACCAAATTTGATAATGAAGAATTGAAGGCTATTGTGGAAGCGGATCCATCGCAAACCACGTCCGAGTTAGCTGCAGGCTGCGGTGTTAGTGATAAAACTGTTTTAATCCACTTGAAGCAAATTGGGAAGGTGAAAAAGCTTGAAAGGTGGGTACCTCACGAATTGAGTGAAGCAAATCAACAAACGCGCGTTGACTGCTGCGTTGCATTACTCAACCGGCACAATAATGAAGGGATTTTGAATCGAATCATTACCTGTGATGAAAAGTGGATCCTGTATGATAATCGAAAGCGCTCATCGCAATGGCTGAACCCTGCCGAACCAGCCAAACCATGCTCCGAGCGAAAATTGACTCCAAAAAAGTTACTTGTGAGCGTTTGGTGGACTAGTGCTGGTGTCGTTCACTACAGCTTTCTTAAATCTGGCCAGACGATTACGGCAGATGTCTATTGTCAGCAACTGCAAACCATGATGGAAAAGCTAGCTGCTAAACAACCGAGGCTGGTTAATCGCTCTAGGCCACTGCTGCTTCATGATAACGCTAGACCACACACTGCACAACAGACGGCTACCAAATTAGAAGAGCTTCAATTGGAATGTCTAAGACATCCACCGTACTCTCCGGACCTTGCCCCGACAGATTACTATTTTTTTCGAAATTTGGATAACTTCTTGCAAGGGAAAAAATTCAACTCCGATGGGGCAGTCCAAACCGACTTCAAAGATTTTATTGATTCCCGTCCGAATGGTTTTTTTAGTAAAGGGATCGATGAACTACCTATGAGATGGCAAAAATACATAGATAGCAATGGTACATACTTTGATTAAATAAATATATTATATTAAAAAAAAATCAACTTTATGTTCCTCCCAAACAAAACGCCAATTTCATATGTAAGGACCTTATATAACGATATCGTCTGCTAATTTCAAATGACTCAGGTATTTTCCATCAATCACCAGGCCTTTATCGTGCCATTCTAGTTTATTAAAGACGTGTTCAAGTGTATATATTTGATTCTTGCACGGCTATAATTATAAGGTACATACTCGTATATGTACGTTTGCGAGACATGGTGCCTATCCGAAAGAGATAGACCAAGACTAGAGGCTTTTGAGATCTGGTCCTATAGAAAACTATTAGGAATTTCCTGGAAAGACCGCATCACAAATGAAGAGGTTCTCCAACGAATCGAAGGAGGAAGGCACCTGCTCAGGATCCTGTCCGAAAGGCGTGCAAGATGGATCGGTCATATAATACGACAAGAGGGCCTCTTGCATGCCATAATGGAGGGTATGACCGAGGGGACAAACTCTAGGGGACGCCCAAGCCGAGAGTACCTGGAGGACCTGTTGGTGGACGTGCGCTGCTCAACATATACAGACTTAAAAAGAGCCGCACAGGACAGGGGTGAATGGAGGAGAAGAGTTCAAATTGCTGCAAACCAGTCTTAGGACTGCAACCACGGAAGAACTCGTATAAACTTAGTGCTTCTAGAATTGCGAAACAGTTAAAACAACCATGAAAAACCTTAAGTGAGAATGCCGCAATGGATTCTTGCCTTCTGGTTTCGGGGATTCTATATTTATACACCGTGAGAAGTTCGACATGGTGAGCATATTTTGGGTAATCGCCCTTTGTTCTGTACCATAGATATCTGAGGATTTTTTTTTGTATTTGTTCTAACATATATTATTTTTAAATTTGAGCTGATGGGGAGCCCAAACTGTAGATGCATATTCTAATTTGGTTCTAATTAGATAATTATATAAGTTTTGAAGGATATCGGTACTGTTAAATTCTCTTGATAGTCACATTATAAAACCGAGTAGTTTGTAACAGTCCGATATCAAACGTGAGATATGGTTAACGAACGTGAGTCCGACATCAAAGGTAACGCCCAAATCTTTGAATTCAGAAACTCTGTTTAGTTCCACTCCCTGTATAGTATACTGATGGTGGATTGGTGAAAACGATCGACTATAAGATACACAAACACATTTATTAATGTTGAACAGAAGATGATTTTGCTCACTCCAGTAGACTTGGGAGTCTAGGTCCTGTTGTGACTGTGCACAATCGTGAGGTGAATTAATCTTTTTAAATATTTTCAAGTCGTCAGCGAGCAATAAACATGTCGAGTGACTTATGTAATTTTGTATATCGTCTCTTAATATGAGAAATCGCAGGGACCTAAATTTGATCCTTCTGGTATACACTGGTATGGGAACGTCCAACGGTGGGATGAAAGTCGCAAATTGGGAGTTGCCAAACATACGCTGAGGAAGACCCAAAAAGAGCCTACATAAGAAAGAGGCGAAAGACATGACAATACTTGGAATATCCTCGAGTGACTTGTTTCCTCTCGCATGGCATCTCTTAACGCATGCAAACTTATAAGTGTGCCAGACATATTGAAGATCGCAGCCGGGAGAAAATATTATCTTTGGTCCCAGTAAGCAAGCTTTCTCTTTTAGAACCTCATGAGAAAGCACAGATCTTACGGTTCGTCATTAAACGTGTTGGCAACACTACTGCTCAGCATATACAAGTATTGTTACCTTACAAACCCTTATACCAGACCGAAACCTCATTTTTTCAGCACCATCAACCTTAACCTTAACCCCTGGTGGAAATCAGAAATCTCACCACCACCAGGCTACTCGAGATCAAGGGACTGTATATATTGAGAGAGATGGATGGAAACGGTCTTAAGATTGACCCCCAATGGATAGGATAAGCCAATGAAGATATTTACAAGTCTTTGTTAAACCAATTAAGCAAAGGTAAAACTATTTGCTATACATCTCATTAAATATTCCTGCATGTTTTCTCTTCTTGAAAGTATCATAATTATGAATATTGCATTTCCTGTATTTCTCTTTGCATGAAATCTCATACAGGTAATCATGCCAACAAGATAAACTTATGCATAAATCAACCGGGAGTTTGCTTTGAGATAAATGAAATAAGTTTCCGAATAAAACATGTTTACCTAGTTTAGCAATCATGTAGCAAACATGTTTACCTAGTTTAGCAATCATGTAGGAATAACCATATCGATGTTTTCATTTTCGAAATTGCACTTTATGGAGAAACTTATACAAGTAATAACTGCATTTCTTTTTTTAATAACTTAGATTTCAAAGAACTTTCTCAATATATGAAGTCTATATTTATATATTATGTATTATCATTATCATGACTTATCAAAATATGTACATATATTTCTATATATTATCACCGTCAAATGAATTCTAAAAATATCAGTCTGATGTTTATACGAGTATATACGAGTACTCGTACTCGTATACTATATTATAATTTTTATATGAATTCGCTGAATATAAATTTTATATTAACTTTTCGCTTCCTGTGCTAAAAAAATCCGCCCGTTCCGGTGATGTATATTTAATACGCATCAATACACACGTAAAAATGAGCGATTTAAAATAGGAAAAATAAGAATATTCATAGCCAATCGATTAAATGAATTAAATTTTAAGTCTAAAGTGATAATAATTTAAATTTAATTGCTGAAAACATGAAAAAAAAAATCGGCCGACGTTCACAAAACGGGTGAAGAGACCACCTCAAATGGATGCCCGAGAGCTACTGAGACCTGATACGGGACTCGGTCTTGCGAACTGAGATTCTATTTCTTACGTTTTTATTTTATTATTTATTTCACCTGGCGAGTTTATTGCCATGTGGCAATCTCTTCCAACTAACCAGAAATATGTTCAAATGGGCCCTAAATGAAAACCAGACTGGAATTCCATTTAAAAAATCTGGATTCCGGTGGTTATCGAACCCGCAACCTCCGGATCAGCAGACAAGCGTCTTACCACCAAGCCACGGAGGTCGTCATAAACGTCGCCATATACCGAAGAACAGTGAGAGTGAGACGTGAATAGCGTCGCTTCCTCACCCATAACGGTTTTTTAGAATGAATATACCTACGTCACACACTGGCACACGTTTGATTGTGTGGTGAATTAATTCCCGATTTTCACAAAATATCTCTGATATGACCGATAAGTGCTCATTATAATAAATATTATTTTTTTCATCCAATGCGTAAATGTATTACGGAGGAACACCTAAAATCTGAACCCAGTATTTATTATATTTATAGAGATATTAAAGTTTTTAGAAGCATTGTGTAATATTTACACATCACAGGGAAGGAAGAGTTAACATGTTATATATTATCACAGTCATATAACTTTTCTTAATATGAATATTATATTTATTTTATCATCGTCATGTACTCGTTAATTCTAAAAAAATTAATCTATTTTTTATATATAACATATGATATAGTATCATCGTCACTTGAATTCTCAAAACATGAATCTAAAATGTTTATTTTATAATCACACAACGTCGCTATCGGCGCGGTAAAAAAAACAACGTATCTCCACTTCATTCTATTCTGTCACACATCTCTGCTTCTGCCTCGAACACACACCGTCATTCATTCTTTCATATTTTAAAGCATTTAACTTTTCTCACTTTTCAATATTTGATTTATTATGTTGTGTTACATTTTTCTTATTATTTCTAACCTTTTCAAATCCTCCATACTACTCGTATTGATTATTCTTCTTAATAATACATTATTTACTCTTTTTACTTGACTGAATCATAACAATGTATTTTTATTCATCTTAACATTTTAAAACCCGATCGAAGTCAATACAACAATCTTCTCGGTTTTGCCTACCCTGACAGGGAAACGGCGTGATGGTATGTATGTATGTGTAAATTTTAAAATACCGTTATACTCGTAGTTACGTTATGTTCATTTATTTATAGTTTTATGGGTGAATGGCATTTTTTTATCCCCAGCAATTTTAGAATGCAATGGGCAAATGGCATTCTAAAATTGCTGGGAGATATTAAAAGCAAAATGAGTGACTAATGCCGAAATTTATATTTTTTTCTCTTGACCAAACGAAACCAGAAATGTTCGTCTATAAACTTCTTCTTGTATCACGTATTTATTCTTTTCTGCTTCGTTGAGCAAATTTACCTTTCAAAAACCTGTCTAAGAATTCTTTCTTGTTATTAAACTTTATGCCTTTTTCAAGCAAAAGGTTTATCAAACAAGAAAAATTCCCATTAACAATAGTAAATATTCATCCAGCATTAAGAATGTAAATTTTACATTTCAAGTTTAAAATACTAGTTCTATTTTATGACAGCGTGCTTAACCCTTCCCTTACGGTGATAAAAATAATACGCGTGCTCCGGTGTTGGGTAGTGAGTACGCAATAAAAAATGAGCGATTTTAAATCGGAAAAATAAGAACATTCATAGATAATCCCCTTAATTAATTATAATTGAAGTTAAAAATTATAATAATTGAGATTTATTTGTTGAAAACATTAAAAAACCATCTGGCAACGCTCACGGAACGGGCGTACGTCTAACTTATTTGCAAGCTTAGAAGCTACTAGTGGCGCGGAACGTCAGTCGCATACCCCGGCGCTTACGTTTATGCTTGCGACGTTGAGACAATTCAGCTCCTCGCAATTCAGTCTAGTATGCAAGAGTGAGATGCGAATATAGTGTCGCGCTTCCCGCATACTATTCACCTATCGTCAAGACGAGGCACTCGCAGCGTTTAAATGCGAATTTGTTTTCGATCTTTACAAAACACCTCGATGTAGTCGATAAATTCTGATTATTATTAATATTTTTTTTTAAATCAATGCGTAAATATATTATGGAGGAATACCTAAAATCTTAACCTTGTATTTATTATATTTATAGAGATATTGATGATTATTAGAAGCAACGTGTAGAAGATACCCAACACAGGGAAGGAAAGGTTAAATACTTGAAACAAATAAAAAAATGCCATTCACCCATAAATCTTTAAAAAAAATGCACATAACGTAACAATAATGGTATTTTAAAATTTACACATACATACATAACATCACGCCGTTTACCTGTCAGGGTAGGCAAAGCCGAGAAGATTGTTGTATTGACTTCGATCGGGTTTTAAAATGTTAAGATGAATAAAAATACATTGTTATGATTCAGTCAAGTAAAAAGAGTAAATAATGTATTATTAAGAAGAATAATCAATACGAGTAGTATGGAGGATTTGAAAAGGTTAGAAATAATAAGAAAAATGTAACACAACATAATAAATCAAATATTGAAAAGTGAGAAAAGTTAAATGCTTTAAAATATGAAAGAATGAATGACGGTGTGTGTTCGAGGCAGAAGCAGAGATGTGTGACAGAATAGAATGAAGTGGAGATACGTTGTTTTTTTTACCGCGCCGATAGCGACGTTGTGTGATTATAAAATAAACATTTTAGATTCATGTTTTGAGAATTCAAGTGACGATGATACTATATCATATGTTATATATAAAAAATAGATTAATTTTTTTAGAATTAACGAGTACATGACGATGATAAAATAAATATAATATTCATATTAAGAAAAGTTATATGACTGTGATAATATATAACATGTTAACTCTTCCTTCCCTGTGATGTGTAAATATTACACATTGCTTCTAAAAACTTTAATATCTCTATAAATATAATAAATACTGGGTTCAGATTTTAGGTGTTCCTCCGTAATACATTTACGCATTGGATGAAAAAAATAATATTAATAATAATTAGCGCTTATCGGCTACATCAGAGATATTTTCTGAAAATCGGGAATAAATTCACCAATAAAATCAAACGTGTGCCAGTGTGTGATGTAGGTGTATTCATTCTAAAAAAACCGCTATGGGTGAGGAAGCGACGCTATTCACGTCTCACTCCCACTCTACTTTGGTATATGGAAACGCTAGAAATAGAATCTCAGTTCGCTCGCTTCTTTCGCTTCAGTAGCTCGCGGACTTTCGTTCGAGGTGGTCGCATTGCCCGTTTTGTGAACGTCGGCCGATGTTCTTTTTCATGTTTTCAGCAATAAAATTTCAATTATTATCACTTTTGACTAACGTAGTGACTTTTAACAAACGTCACCAAATATTATTTGATTTTAACAAACTGACACATTTTTGCTAATTTTTGACAAGATGTATTAATTTGTCATTATAGTATTGTTAGTTTTATGTAATGTAATTACCTAAATAACTTGCTATTTATTAGAATCGAGGCTTATATTAAAGTTGATAAAATAATTAAAATTACTAAACATCGTTACAAGGTTGTATTGGGGCAAATTTGTGAGCTGTCATACGACTCACCCTAGATTTTCCGAACTATAGTTGTTGTTTTATTTTAATTTAAAGCTCTATCGTTCTTAATGGGAAACACCTCTTATGATCGGTTAAGGTATATAAACCATTAGCGAGCCACGGTCAACATAATAAGATATTTGTCTTATATCTTCAAACAATAATTGTCATTAAACAACCTATCAATTGAATTCAAATACACGACCATTCAAATAATTTATATGTGTTTTATTTCAAAAACAAATCTTATCACACCCTATATAATGATTTCATTAATTAACATAAATTATAATAAATAAAACTCTGATCTGATTTGATTAATTTATATAAGTTATAATTATACTCATGATCTGATTTGGTTAATTTACATAAGTTATGATAATACTTATGATTTGATTTGATTAATTTACATAAGTTATATGATCACGAGCTGCTTTGATTAATTTAATTAAGTTATAATCATACTTATGATATGATATTTAAGGGAATGTGTCCTAGAGGGAAGAGATGATGATGATTTGTTGATAAATAAAACACGTTTTGGATCGCAATGCGGAAGAAGAGACCAATTTTATTAGTAACGTAGGTATTTATATCATTTTAGAATGTGCGCGGGAATGCGCTCGCGATATGCCTACGTCTCGTTTCTGCGAATGCAAAACGATTAATTGTTGTATGTAGGTATCATTCAAATACGGAACTGGCGAGACAAGCGTGGTGCGTTTTCTTTCCAGTATGGAATGCGGTCCGCTCGGCTATGGGTTGAATGGCCGACGGGTGAACTTCAGACTTGTTTATTTAGATTTATCGAGGAATGCGAAGGTCATTTCATCGGTCATTGACCGTATGTATGAACGCCCACAGTGTTCCGAGTGGGCGACCGCCACAATATGATTAATTTACATAAGTAAGAATAACTGTCATGGTCTGATAAATTTATTTACATAAATTATAAAAACACTCATTTTATATGATTGATTTACATAAGTTATAATTATACTCATAGTCTGATACGATAAATGTTTAAATAATATAATTAATTCTCGAATATGCAATAATATTTTCTAAACCAAAATAAAAGAAAATTAATGGAAAAAGGTTGACAAAACAAATCGAAACCACCAACGTCAGTAGGGGAAGGCGAGCGAGAAAAGTTGGCTCAAGTAAATGAAAGTTTGAAACAAGGAATAATTAGGAGTAAAAAGACCGAAGAAAGTTGTAAAAGAAGATGTACGGATATTTAGGAGGATGAGAATCGCTAACATTTTTGCCTACCCGACAGAAAACGTCACGATGGTCTGAATGTAACAACCAACTAGGTAGTTGTTTATAAGGGTAAATGTATTTATGACGTCATTGAGAGATGAAGTTGTATTATATGTTGTTTATAGTTAAGCATTAACGTTGTGGAGGTTTAAAGACATTGTAATTTGTTTTATAGAAAGTCAGTACATCGAGGTGAACATCTGGAAAACACATATATCCCAAAACTCTCCCCGCTCCCCAAAAATATTGTACTTTTTGTGTTTGTTTGATTATATAAATTGTATATTTTGTGCCACAGTGTTAACGCTAAAACTATAGAAATATTATTTATAGTTAAGGCATTAACGTTGTGGAGGTAAATACATTGTAATTTATTTTTATCAAACACTGTTTATTCCACTTTTTTGTAACAGTATAACCCTACCGGTTTCAAGGTGCACACCTCATCTTCAGGGGAGCACAAACAAGACTTATCAGCTGTATAGTTAATACGTTTTCTTTGTGCAATTTTCCATTTGTCTTTTGAATATTGTACTTTTTGTGTTTGTTTGATTATATAAATTGTATATTTTGTGCCACAGTGTTAACGCTAAAACTATTGAAATATTATTTATAGTTAAGGCATAAACGTTGTGGAGGTTTAAAGACATTGTAATTTATTTTTATCAAACACTGTTTATTCCACTTTTTTGTAACAGTATAACCCTACCGGTTTCAAGGTGCACACCTCATCTTTAGGGGAGCACAAACAAGACTTATCAGCTATATAGTTAATACGTTTTCTTTGTGCAATTTTCCATTTGTCTTTTGAATATTGTACTTTTTGTGTTTGTTTGATTATATAAATTGTATATTTTGTGCCACAGTGTTAACGCTAAAACTATAGAAATATTATTTATAGTTAAGGCATTAACGTTGTGGAGGTTTAAAGACATTGTAATTTATTTTTATCAAACACTGTTTATTCCACTTTTTTGTAACAGTATAACCCTACCGGTTTCAAGGTGCACACCTCATCTTCAGGGGAGCACAAACAAGACTTATCAGCTGTATAGTTAATACGTTTTCTTTGTGCAATTTTCCATTTGTCTTTTGAATATTGTACTTTTTGTGTTTGTTTGATTATATAAATTGTATATTTTGTGCCACAGTGTTAACGCTAAAACTATAGAAATATTAATTATAGTTAAGGCATTAACGTTGTGGAGGTTTAAAGACATTGTAATTTATTTTTATCAAACACTGTTTATTCCACTTTTTTGTAACAGTATAACCCTACCGGTTTCAAGGTGCACACCTCATCTTTAGGGGAGCACAAACAAGACTTATCAGCTATATAGTTAATACGTTTTCTTTGTGCAATTTTCCATTTGTCTTTTGAATATTGTACTTTTTGTGTTTGTTTGATTATATAAATTGTATATTTTGTGCCACAGTGTTAACGCTAAAACTATAGAAATATTATTTATAGTTAAGGCATTAACGTTGTGGAGGTTTAAAGACATTGTAATTTATTTTTATCAAACACTGTTTATTCCACTTTTTTGTAACAGTATAACCCTACCGGTTTCAAGGTGCACACCTCATCTTCAGGGGAGCACAAACAAGACTTATCAGCTGTATAGTTAATACGTTTTCTTTGTGCAATTTTCCATTTGTCTTTTGAATATTGTACTTTTTGTGTTTGTTTGATTATATAAATTGTATATTTTGTGCCACAGTGTTAACGCTAAAACTATAGAAATATTAATTATAGTTAAGGCATTAACGTTGTGGAGGTTTAAAGACATTGTAATTTATTTTTATCAAACACTGTTTATTCCACTTTTTTGTAACAGTATAACCCTACCGGTTTCAAGGTGCATACCTCATCTTCAGGGGAGCACAAACAAGACTTATCAGCTATATAGTTAATACGTTTACTTTGTGCAATTTTCCATTTGTTTTTTGAAGTGAAACTTCTATAGGCGCGGTAAGGCAAATTGGTCCGAACGTCACGAAAAGTGAAACGGTGTATTATATTATTATTTTTAAATTATTATTTATTATCATTTAATATTTTATTTATTAATGAATTACGAGTATTATCAATTATTTTTATATTAATAATTATTTATTATTCATAAATATAAATATTATTAAGTGTATTATATTATTAATATAATTATTATTTATTATTAAAATTATTATTATTTATTATAAAATAAAAAAAATATATTTTTTTATTTATTATTTTTATATAAGCATAATTAATAATTATTTATTTTATTTTATATTAAATTATTATATTTAATATTGATTTAATATATGATTTATATTTAATATATAATTATAAAAACACATGTATGTTATTATAATATTAATTATTATATTATTATTATATTATAACTAATTATAATATAATTATTAGAATAATAATATTATTAATAATGTATTATTAACAATTATAATAAAAATAATATAATAATATGTAAATAATTATTTGAAAATAATTTATTTAATAATGAATAATAACATTGAAATATTTATTTATATAATATAAAAAAATATTTATTTCATGTTATTAAGTGTATAACATTATTATTCATTAATAAAATTATTATCAAAAATCATGTGCTGATGATTGTGATTGTTTGGTATTTAAAATAAAATACGTCGATTAAGAATGCGGAAAGTGACAGTGAACAATCAATGAATAGTAAACAGCAATGAATGGTCAAGTAAATAATAATAAGTGATTCATTATTTATCGATAAGTAGGTATATATACATATTCAGAACGGGGCGCGTGAGTGCGTCCGCAATATATTTTTATCTCACTCGAGGTGGTCGCAGACGTTGCGAATAATATAGTGGGTAGAATATTTGTTTGCAAAACGGCGAGACGGCGTGATGTGTTCTCTTTCTACTGTGGAATGTGTCGTAAATAGTATTTTCGGGTAAACAATATTAATGTTCTGGTATGTGACCTTTGGACATGTGCGAAGGTTGGTTCGTTGGTCGTTGACCGTGCGTGTTGACAATATTTAGGGACGACGGTATTCCCTACAGTACCATAGAATATCAAAGCGTTGATCTGGATATAAAGCTCACATTCCTAATCCAGATATGATAAGATTTGCAGACGACATTGCCCTATTAGCCGATAGCGAATAAGAACTAAAGGAGACCCTGGAAACTATGGAGAATGTCCTAAATACCAAGTTCAACATGAAAATAAACAAGGACAAAACAAAAGTGAAAACCGTAGGCAGAGACGAACACCAAATGAACACACTAATATCAGGAGCTGCACTTAAGAACGCAAAAGAGTTTGTCTTTCTTGGAAGCAAGATCATATGGGATGGCCGTACAAAAAGAGAAGTTGACAGTCGCATCCACCGAGCAAAACTCACCTTTAATAAGAAATCAAAGATTTTCAAATCCAATAACATTGACCTAAAACTCCGCGAGCAATTGGTCAAAACATATGTGTGGAGTATTTTGATGTATGGTTGCGAGACATGGTGCATAGGCGAAAGAGGTCGAAAAATATTAGATGCCTTCGAGATGTGGACCTATAGACGAAACTTAAGGATTTCCTGGAGAGACCACATTACAAATGACGAGGTTCTTAACATAATCGAAGAAACCAGGCACCTATCAAACACCATATTGGAAAGGCGTGCAGAATGGATGGGTCATATGCTGCGACATTAAAATCTTCTGCGCAATACACTGGAGGGAATGATTGAGGGATCGATTGGCAGAGGGCGTCCTCCCAAAGAGTATCTGAAGCAAATATGCCACGAAATGGACTGCACCTCCTATACAGAACTCAAGAGGATCGCTGAAGACCGAGCGGAGTGGAGGAGGAGATGCAGAGCTTTGCTGCTTACCAATCCCCAAGATTGAAACTGAAGAAGAAGATAAATCACAATCTCAAGATATACCCCTTTTGGTTAGCAGAATAAATAACACTGGGCAGCTCAATATATATGGGCTGTACTGCATGATGAACTAAAAAAACATTAATTCTCAACATAACTGGGAGCAAAAAGCAACAAATAAGGCCTAGTTTGTTGCTAAATATAAGGAGATGATGCAAATAAGCTTTAAATACTGAAGCTTCAAACTCTATATAAATCAACTCTGCAAGATACTGTGAGACCCTAAAAAAATTGCGGAGGGCGATTCAGAACAAGAGGAGAGGCATGCTGACAAAGGGAGTCTGCCTGTTGCACGACAATGCCAGACGGAACTGCTCGCCTCGTTTATATGGGATGTCCTGAACCATCCCGCGTATTCCCCTGACCTAGCACCTTCAGATTACTATCTCTTCACCTCCTTGAAGCTGCACATGGGTGGAAAAAGGTTTTCAACCGACGAGGAGATAAAGGAAGAGGTGGATAAGTGGACGGAGGGGTTGACGGGAAACTACTTCGAGGAAGGCATCAAAAAGTTGATATCCCGTTTCACCACCTGCATTGAGAGGAATGGCTTACATATGTACTACGGTAACCACGTAATTTTTTTGTTTAAATAAAAAAAATTGTAACCTACAAAAATTCAGTACACTTACTTTCTGAATATGCCTCGTATATGCACAGCATGATATATCTATCAGAAATTGGTTTACATGGTCTTTTTCGGTGGCACTAACTTCCAGTACTTTAGCTTTTGTTTTACTCGTGATGTATAATGGGTATCAATTCAAAGACGAATAATATAATGAATATTCAAACATGTCGCAATGCAAACAAAATGTACCGAAAGTCAAAATTATTTAATTTGATAAATATTCAAGAGCAGACTGATTTAAGAAACGGTCCATATCTTAAAAAGAAAAAAACAAGGGACAGATTATAAAGATGAGGTCACAGTTGTGCAAAATAGTTTATAAACCTTTAACGGTGGTTGCCACTCAGTTGTAATATTGAAGCAATTTTTGACCCAGAAACGCATCACGGTATTCTGAAACCCTCTAAATGACCCTTTTCCGCTGGAATATTCGTGTCTTCGAGAAAACCCGTTGGGGGAGTTTATCGACATGATATAATAAGCTCATATTGCTGTTTATCCAATTTATGTAAAATACAAAATCATTTCGGGGTTTTTCAGCAACAAAGTTTCAGCGAGTTGCTGAAAAACTCAATGTAGCGTTTGCGTAGCCTAATGATGCGTTGACTTTCTCCCGAGGGTGTCGGGTTCGATTCACGATTGTACTGAAAAAGGATTCCAGTCTGATAAAAAAAAATCGTCAGGTAACAATACTCGCACGCGCCAAGTGGTAGTGTTGCCAACACGTTCAATGTTGAACTGCGAGTTCCGTGCCTACTCCAGAGGTTTGAAACTCGAAGATTCGATAATTGGGGCTTAAGATAATGTTGTCTTCCTGCCACGCTCTTAAATGTGTCCAAAACACTTATTCAGACACATTGAAGGGTGCGAAAACATATATAGTTTCAGCATCAGCCCATCAAAATCATCTACTGTTTTTTTTTTCTACATACATAACACTCAATTTCAAAAGTTTTAATGTATCAAACACAAAAACTAACATTTAAAATAGATTTTTAAAATTTTAAATAATGCAATAAGAAAATAATCAGTCTCACGAATTGAACCCTTTTTGTATTTCAAGTTGAGAAAGCAATTTAATTTGCTCCATTTCAGCTGCCGTTCATTCAAACCTTTTCATTCTACCGTTGGATATAGCCAGTGTGCCTCTATTCCCTTCGAAACCACATTAATGGTCTCCAATAAGGTCTCGTAATACCTTTATTTCATATGATCTATCAGTCTACCTCAATTTTAATGTGTTGTTCCAGACCATCACTCCAGTTAATATTTTCTCACAGTTAATTAAGAATTAATAATTCATCTCGATTTTTTCTCTGTTACTTAAACTGATCCTCATTTTTAATACAGGTTATTATATGAGATACTCGATAACGTCTCGTAAATCTGAACTTTTACATATAAGTGTACCGTTTGTTATGAGATACTCGATAACGTCTCGTAAATCTGAACTTTTACATATAAGTGTACCGTTTGTTATGAGATACTCGATAACGTCTCGTAAATCTGAACTTTTACATATAAGTGTACCGTTTGTTATGAGATACTCGATAACGTCTCGTAAATCTGAACTTTTACATATAAGTGTACCGTTTGTTATGAGATACTCGATAACGTCTCGTAAATCTGAACTTTTACATATAAGTGTACCGTTTGTTATGAGATACTCGATAACGTCTCGTAAATCTGAACTTTTACATATAAGTGTACCGTTTGTTATGAGATACTCGATAACGTCTCGTAAATCTGAACTTTTACATATAAGTGTACCGTTTGTTATGAGATACTCGATAACGTCTCGTAAATCTGAACTTTTACATATAAGTGTACCGTTTGTTATGAGATACTCGATAACGTCTCGTAAATCTGAACTTTTACATATAAGTGTACCGTTTGTTATGAGATACTCGATAACGTCTAGTAAATCTGAACTTTTACATATAAGTGTACCGTTTGTTAAAGGCTGCATACATCGGAAAAAATATTTTATTCATAGTTAAGGCATTAATGTTGTGGAGACAACATTATTCTATTATCAAACACTGTTTATTCCACTTTTTTGTAACGGTATAACCCTACCGGTTTCAAGGTGCACACCTCATCTTCAGGGGAGCCCAAACAATACTGAATTCTGTTTGAACTGGTACCGAGATACACGCTTCTAACGATTCACATTCGGGTTGAGGACTGGGAAAGGGAGGGATGAGACGATCTCGGCCAGCAGCGAGGAGATTTTTGGGATATATGTGTTTGCTAGATGTTCCCCTCAATGCACTGACTTAGAAATTTCTAGGAAAATTGGACAGATTGGAGGCCCTAGAAATTTCTAAGTCAGTGCATCTAGGTAAACATCTGGCAAATACATATATCCCAAAAATCTCCCCGCTGCTGGCCGAGACCATCTCATCTCTCCTCTTCCCTCTCCCTTCACCACAAGTCCTCAACCCGAATGTTAATCGTTAGAAGCGTGTATCTCGGTACCAGTTCGAACAGAATTCAGTCTGGTTTGTGCTCCCCTGAAGATGAGGTGAAAGCCTTGAAACCGGTTTTTCTTCCAAGTATCTTGAAAATTAAAGATTGAGTTGAGTTTTGATTGATTTTGGTAAAAAAATCAAGAAATTTAGTTACTAAGTACATTTTTTTTATCAACTTTCATAAACATGACGATCTCCGTGATCTTGTTGGTAAAGACGCCTGTCTCCCGACCCAGTGGTTGCGGGTTTAATTCCTATTGAAATCCTGATACATCGTGTTTTCACTAACGGTATCTTTAAAAAAATTCTGGTTAGCAACGAACTGACCATGTTGTACTTCGTATAACAAAAGTGTTAAAAAAATACAATCATGTTTTTTTCTTCAAAGATTTGAAACCACTTTGCGTTAACAAACTCCTTTCCGTTAGATGGAGAAATAAATGAAATTATCCTTCAAAATTTTTAAAAGGAAAATTCGACTCAACGGTTATACCTTAATGCTCGAGAAATTGAATTATTTTAATATTATAGACAAAAAGTTTTCCAGCTAAATATTTTTTCGTAACTATCCATTTTCTGCGATGTTAAAATCTGATGATAGAATTAATTTCACAAAGATGGTTTTATTCATACAGATAAGATATTTTGATAACTTACGTCAGCTCATTTCTCAAGCTTTATGGATTATAAATACGAGTATATCAGGTAATTATTTCAATAATGATTTTTTTCTCAATCTCAATCTTATAAAATTTTAACTATTATGGCATGAGTTTTTTTTAAGGTAATTTATTTATTTATTTATTATTACACATGACAAGAAATATACACAATTTGCGAAAAAACAACAGGTTATTTGATTTTAACAAACAATTTTAATGGATCTGGGTTTGTTGCCTTTCATTTGTCGTATCCCCAGTAAACAAGGCTTTTGCCTGTATCTCACTGAGGATATTAAGCATGAAAAAATAAATCGATACTTCTTTCCAATTTTTGATTATACAAAAACAAAACCCCGTTGCACGTTCTCATCAACCTGACAAACAGTGACACTCAACTACAACTGGAAACATCTTGTGAAATTCAACTCCTCACACATCATCACTCCAGAAAGACCAAAAATATTTATCCCACAATATACCGCACACAATCGTAAGAATAAAAATCAAAATAAAATAAAAAAATACACAGAACCACAAATAGAAAAACAACCAAAATTAAAACAACAAGAAGAAACCCACACTCAAGAGCTCCCACAAATCTCTTCCACTCGTCATTCATCCTGAAAGCCCAAGTACTCAAAATCCTGTCGCAATAACAACCACGCTCCGATCGACTGTCTAAATGGTTTTCCTACCTTTACCTTTATTGAAGTCGGCATGCCATTGTATGTAATGGGAGCCAAATAAGCATATTGCCTTTGGGCAAAAGAGGTTTTAACTCTAGGGATGGTGAACATTTTATTAGTTGCCATGCGTGTCATGTATGTCTGCTGAGTCTGCATCTTCCCTTCCTCTCGATGGTAGTGCCAAAGAATGGATTTGAGATGTAAATTACATTATGTACATTTTTTATCCACTGCGCAGATGTATCTAGTTTTGCAAAGGTGGTCTGCTTCTAGTTAGCAGCTTATTTGTGATGAAGAAAACTAGCTAGAATTATTCTCATACTCCGAGGGGACTCCGAGAATACACCCACAGTGTCACTCAGTTGGTTTAATATCTCTATACCACGCGTGACTGAGTGTTTAGCCATGATATTCGTCTTGTAAGTTGGTTTGTAGAATAGAGGGCGATTCATTTCACGGTTGTATTTATTAGAGACATGTGATATTTTTACTGAAGGTTTTTAAAGCAACATTAAAAACCTTTATTAGGTATATCGCAACGGATTTTTGCCTTCTTATTTTTAGGTTTCTATCTACACACTGTGAGAAGTTCAACATAATGCACATATTTAAAGTAATCACTCTTTGTTCTGTACCATAGATCATATAACTTCATACCAGAAGGCATTGAACTGGTTGAATGTTAGAAATATACGCCAAATTCACATACTGTCTATTGTATACTATCCTTAACTGTCCCGCCACCCCCTCTTATCTCGCCGAAAAAATTTAGCGTCTTTCCAGTAATGGATTAGCGCTACGCTCAAACAGAGATTGTTTATTGGCCTTTACGTCATCTTTTGCTGTCCATGCAGTGAGACTCTGAAATCAGTTACAAACCAATATAAGACTCGCTCCGTCATTGGCATGTTTTAAGAAGCGACTGAAAAACCTCCTAATTTCTAGTCAGTAAAATAACGTGTTTCATTCCTGATTTTTATTTTCCTTTCCTCTCCACCATCCTTTCCTTTCTTTTTGATTGATGATATCTCGCTTTATATAAAAAAGAATGTTCGGGTGACTGTCCGTCTTTGTAGGGGTTCGTGGGCATGTGCTGACATATATGTTTATGAATTTTGTAAGTATAGATAGTCATTTGAATGATTTATGTGACTACGTAACTTGCTTCATTTACTTTTGGCTGGTTGGTTGGAAGAGATTGCCGCCTGGCAATACACCCGCCAGATTGTATTTGCAATAAAAGTGTTAAATAAATTTATAAATAGATATCTGATGATTTTTTAGTATTTGTTCTTTATCATTCTCATATTTGGGCTGATGAAGATGATTTGTTCTTTATCATTCTCATATTTGGGCTGATGAAGATGATTTCTTCTTTATCATTCTCATATTTGGGATGATGAAGATGATTTGTTCTTTATCATTCTCATATTTGGGCTGATGAAGAACTCTTATTTCAGATTCTAATTAGATTATAAAATAAGTTTTGAAAAATAACGGTACTGTTTTATTATCTTGATATTCCCAGTATAAAACCGAGTAGTTTGTAATAGTTTGATATCAAACACGGTTGAAAAATATGATTTCGACATCCAAAGTTACGTCCAAATCCTTAAATTCAGAAACTCCGTTTCATGCCTGTGTTGTATACTGATGGTATTGTATACTGATATAATGATAATGGTATTGTATACTGATGCCCTGTATTGTATAGGTACTGATGGTGGATTGGTGAAAATGATCGACTTTAGGATACACATATACAGGTATTTTTATTGAACAGGATATAATTTGGCTTAACCCTGGAAACCAGAGTATAGGTCATATAAAAACATTGGATAGCCATAAAGTAAATTTATTTTTTTGAAAATGCTCTAGTCATCAGCAAATAATAAACACGGCGAGTGATTTATGGATTTTTGTGAACCTTATATGAACTGGTTGATTATATAAAAATGATGTAAAGTGATAAACACGCTAGATGGACCTTGTTTCACAATCTATACAAAATAATTTAAAAAAATTATACTTGTGGCAACCGTATGCGCGGTCACTGAACCCACGAGACGACCTTTGCACACCTTCACAATCCGAGACAACCAATGGACAAAATCCACGCGTCGGTCATTCAACTCGCTACCAACCGAGAGCGCATTCCATGAGGAAACGAGAAAGCAACACATCTTTCGCGCTTTCTCCTAAAACAGAAAAAATACCTACACGCGACAACAAACGTATGGTAAACGCAAAGACGAGACAGCGATATATCGCGTGCGCATTCCCGCACACATTCAATAAACATTATAAATACCGACGTCTGTCAATAAAATTCTTCTTTACACATTCCGATTTCGATGAGTTTTTATTTATCAACAATCATCCTCATCATATCTCCTTTAAAGAACAACCGTTCCTAAATACTGATACTCAAACTAGCATTTTTTACTTTGTCATAGTAGCATAAATCATTTGCATATAGATTGCCTAATAAGAAAATATTCCTCGTTTCATTAACCCTCCCACACTTTCAGAAAAATATTTTTCAATTTGGAGATTAAAGCAAAATGCCCTCTCATTAAACTATCAGTGATGAAAAAAAAAACGATTTTAGCCTTATTTATTGTTTTTCGAGTCTTGAAGAAAAAGTGTGATAATTCAAATAAAAAAAAACGTATTTAATTATTCCACTAATAACACGTGTTTCGACCTTCCATCTCGAGGGTATCTCCTGCCGGAAGAGAGGCTCGAGAAATGAGATTGAAACACGTGACGCGTGAATTAATTTAGTAAGTGGAAAAACAAATTAATTTGATGATAAATATTCTAAAGCTCGAACTGAAAGTTTTCATGAAAAATATTGTTTCATCAACAAATATCAAAGTTTCAGCAAATTAATAATAGACTTTTTTTACAGTGTATTAGACGTTTTGTAAATCAAAATATTATAAAATAGATGTTTTGTTTAGATGTATTCAAATAGACTAAATTTTCAAACTTTATATTAATACATCAAAATTTCATCGAAAGAGCCTCGGGTTATTTGTTTTACGGTTAATTAATATTCAGAACCATTTGTATTGTAAATGATCCTTCAAAATATGACGATAATTTCAATTAATATTATCCTGAAAGGGATGAAATCAGAAACGATGTATATTTATAATCGTTATGTTAAAAATTATAGCTGCAGATGTGAAATATTCTAAACAGAAAGTATGAGTAACATTTAGGAGTAGATATAGGTATGCTAAGGTAACTTGTAATGTCGCCAATAGATGCCTCTGGAATATGTCATTAATTATACTCTTAATTAATTAGAAATTATTTTAGGGTGATCATGGATTATACTCAAGCGAGAGGTATAATATATGTAAGTAAGGAAGGTTAACTGGGAAGAAACAAAAAATATGCACCACAAAACCGTGTTAGATAAAAATAATAATGATATAAGCTGCTCAAAAATAATTAAAAAAAAATATCAAATAGTTACATACAGTAATGAAGAGGAAATGAGAATAATCTTGATGGCTAAGAAAATATCAAATAGTTATAACTGTAATGAAGAGGAAATGAGAATAATCTTGATGGCTAAGAAAATATCAAATAGTTACATACTGTAATGAAGAGGAAATGAGAATAATCTTGATGGCTAAGAAAACATCAAATAGTTACATACTGTAATGAAGAGGAATTGAGAATAATCTTGATGGCTAAGAAAATAACAAATAGTTACATACTGTAATGAAGAGGAAATGAGAATAATCTTGATCGCTAAGAAAATAACAAATAGTTATATACTGTAATGAAGAGGAAATGAGAATAATCTTGATGGCTAAGAAAACATCAAATAGTTACATACTGTAATGAAGAGGAAATGAGAATAATCTTGATGGCTAAGAAAACATCAAATAGTTACATACTGTAATGAAGAGGAATTGAGAATAATCTTGATGGCTAAGAAAATAACAAATAGTTACATACTGTAATGAAGAGGAAATGAGAATAATCTTGATCGCTAAGAAAATAACAAATAGTTATATACTGTAATGAAGAGGAAATGAGAATAATCTTGATGGCTAAGAAAGTGACTAGTCAGGTAGAGGTGATCTAAAGGGATCGAGGAATTCTAAGACGAACCAAGATTCGATTGTTCTAAGACCACGTTTTGTTCATTTTATGTAAGGTACAATTCGATAGAAATACAACCTATTGCACCAACCAAGTGATGGATAGCTTGTTCGGAGTTTCGGTCCGATGGTAGGACACCCTACTCCTTCATCGGATAAGTTCTGACTGTTAAGATATTTATTGGAAATTTTTGGATCTTTTTGGGAATCGGGAAAGGATAGGTTTGTGGTAATTGTTTTGATTTTATGAATGATTATGAGAAATTATAAACGATTAAATACATATATAAATATGATGATATGTACATAATATTAAATACAAATATACATAAATTTGTGTCGTCACACACTGTTTTATATTGAATGGGTGAAAAAAAAAATGAAAAAATGAATTGTGAATAAATTATAAGAATGAATATAGTATATGTAGATAAGTAAATGAGTGGGGAAATGTGTGTGACTTTTATAAATATATTAAGGTGTAGAAAATGTTTATTGAAGGTGAGAAATGCGGTTGCCTATGGGGGTAAACTGTCTGCCGGAGGAATTATCGATGATGGGGTGTTCAGAGTGACAATCGGGGGGTCATTTGGGGGGATGATTAGAGTTAAAGAGGGGGGGGTCGGGGGGATGTTTCGCAATATTGATTTCGGACGAGTGTGTCTGTAACTGGAACCTATTGCAGAGGGTGTCACGTTGCAACTTACGACAAATTTCTTTAAACACTCTTTGATCATGGCCAAGAAATCCCAAAACTACTATCCACCAAGAAGTTTATTTATGCAGGGTGCGTTTTATGTTCCAGCTTAATTTAAGTTTGGCCACCATTTTGATTTGGCTGTCATTTGTCAGTTTATATTTGACAGTCGTAGAGAGTGGTTGATAACAATTTATTATAAAGCATCTAACTCCGCAACAACGTGTTGAAGTTATTAAAACATTTTATTTAAATAATTGTTCAATTGTGAGTGAATACGCGAAGAATATTGCGTGTTTTTTTTGGTTTAAATCATGTGTCAAGCAAGTCAACCATTCAGCGTGTAATTAATAATTTTGAAAATTTGCATACACTGGGAGATAAAGTAAAGTCTAGGTGACAAAGTACACTAGAAATGATGCAGTGAGGCAGAGTGTTGGTGAACGTCTGTGCATTTCTCATCGACGCCGTGCACAATAATTGGAAACGTCTCCATCATGTTTGTAAAAAAATATAAAAAAAGATTTGCATTTTTATCCTTATAAAATTCAATTGACCCAAGAGCTACAGGAAAATGACCATAAACGGCGGTGAGATTGGAGTGCTTGGGTTTTACAGGTCGGTATAGACGACCACCATTTTTGGCAAAAAAATTATCATGAGCGATGAAGCACATTTCGACTAGGCTGGTTTTGTTTTTTCCATACATAATCTTAAAGACCATATAATCAAGCAATTAACGTGTTCCCCGCGGGGAGCACAAACGCCTGTGATCTGACGACAATCCAAGTTTCAAATCACAAATACTTAAAAATAAAAAATGACACAAAACCGGAATAAAGATTGAACTAAAATTAAAAATAATCTTTATTCTAGCGACATCTCTGAAAACCTTGTCAAATAATATATTAGTTTATGAGATATTGTTGAATAAACAGAGCGCCGAATTTTTTTGGTTTCTCAATATTTCCAGCATTAACGACCTGTCTCGCGGATCGAGTCCTGCGATGAGTCTCTCTTACGTAAATAAACATTACTAAGTCTCTCTTACGTAAATAAACATTACTAGTGCTATATGCATTTGATCGGGTGAGTGTCATGAAGCATCGATTTGATCGTAGCATTCCTTTGTTTATTTTACGTAATGTTAAGTTTATCTCCTTTATTTAACGAGTCTCCTTAAGAGTAATGACTATTATTTATTATCAGAAAATTACTTAAGTGTCATGTTTACTTGGTGTTGTAATCAAATATCAGTGGTTCTAAACAAAATATGTGTTTAAACTTAGAAATTAAAAAACGCTGAAATTGTGCCGCGCACAGGATTCGTGGAATTTGATTTTTAACGCGGTGAACAGGTTAAATATAAATTATAAAATTGTGTTTCATTCAAAAGTTATTAAAAAAAAACATCGGCCTGGAACATAAAACGCACCCTGTATATAAATGAGATTTTACAGATTTTGTAGACATGATAACTCTTGTGGTTTTTATCGGATTAGAATAAAACTTTTTTGAAAATTTGACCTTATCTCGATTCAGTTAATTAATCAGTCAAATTTGTCATTTTGTTTTAAAGTAGTGGTTGTTAAAACGTTTATAAAAATTGTGTAACTCCCTTAAAATTGGTTCTAGAGAAAAAATAAAAAAAAACATTCTGAAACATTTTTTATAAATGTTAATTTTTAATATTTTTAAAGGAAGTTTAAATTAAGATCATTGAAATTATTTTCTGTCTACGCATTTTAGTAAATGGCTGCATTGTCCATACTTCTTACAAAAATGATGATTTTAACACTTGCCACCCTGTGATGGATAGCGAGTGACCAGGACTTATATTTTATTTGATTTTTCGACGTTTTAATACATAATAAAATGATTTTTATAGCTAATTACACAAAATAACCTAGCAGATTTTGCATAATTTTAATTTAAAATATGCATTTTTCACTGGACACTTAGCGTCCAGCACCGTGGCTGGCGGAATTTTTTAGCACAGTAAGGCAAGTGTTAACTATTACGATCACCTTCGTGGATCAGTTGGAAGGACACCTGTCGCTAAGTCGGAGGTTTCGGGTTCCCGTCTCGTCGGGTCCCATGTTTTTTAAGAATGGCTTTTATCTGGTTTTAACTATAAATTTAATTACATTGTATTTTATAAGGAACAATCTAATGAGTTAATTACATCAACAGCAAGATCGAAGAGAGGACATTGAGATGGTATGGGCACGTTGGACGCAGAACACCCGATCACATTGTGAACCAGACAATCTCCATGGATCTTCCTCGAATAACAACTAGAGGAAGATCAAAGAATTCATAGGTGGTGCAAAAAGATAACCTGATGCAGAGGCACGACTTGGGGGACGTAGTCCGGGACAGAAGAGTATACAACTTGAGGACGAGGTGAGCTCCATGGAGATTGCCTGGTTTACAATGTGATCGGGTGCTCTGCGTCCAACGTGACCATACCATCTAAATCGCCTCTCCTCCATCTTGCTGTTGATGTATGTAATACCTAGGCTTCCACGAATGCGTGAGTTTTTTATTTTGTCTCTTAGGAACACACCAGCTGACCATCTGAGCATGCGCATTTCAGCAGTTTCTAGTTGCCTAGAGTAAGAGTTATACATCGTCCGGCATTCGGAGCCATAGAGGAGTGCGGGTCTGACAATCGTTTGGTATACTTTTCCTTTTAACTGCACTGGCATTTTCGGATCACATAGAACTCCCGTCATTGATCTAAACTTCATCCATTCCTCACTAATTATACGTGTTACATCTGCTGCACATCCTCCATCGCTATGGATGAGTGACCCGAGATACTTAAAGGAGTCACAATTCGGTAATGTTTCTCCATCCATTTGCATTACGAGAGTGACAGCATTTGTGTTCTCAAATGGTAGATACAGATACTTGTTTTCTTTCTGCTCAGTCTCAATCCATTGTCCTCCAAGATTCTTCTCCACCTTTCCAGACTATTTTGCAGGTCTTCATGTTTTTCACTTATTTATACGATATCGTCTGCAAATAGTAGGATCTTTAAGATACTGTTCATTTCCTGGTTAGTTAAATGGTCCTGGTTAATTTAATGATCCTGGTTAATTAAATGATCCTGGTTAATTAAATGATCCTGGTTAGTTAAATGATCCTGGTTAGTTAAATGATCCTGGTTAATTAAATGATCCTGGTTAGTTAAATGATCCTGGTTAATTAAATGATCCTGGTTAATTAAATGATCCTAGTAAGTTAAATGATCCTGGTTAATTAAATGATCCTGGTTAGTTAAATGATCCTGGTTAATTAAATGATCCTGGTTAGTTAAATGATCCTGGTTAATTAAATGATCCTGGTTAGTTAAATGATCCTGGTTAATTAAATGATCTTGGTTAGTTAAATGATTCTGGTTAATTAAATGATCCTGGTTAGTTAAATGATCCTGGTTAATTAAATGATCCTGGTTAATTAAATGATCCTGGTTAGTTAAATGATCCTGGTTAATTAAATGAGCCTGTTTAGTTAAATGATCCTGGTTAGTTAAATGATCCTGGTTAATTAAATGATCCTGGTTAGTTAAATGATCCTGGTTAGTTAAATGATCCTGGTTAATTAAATGATAGTGGTTAGTTAAATGATCCTGGTTAGTTAAATGATCCTGGTTAATTAAATGATCCTGGTTAGTTAAATGATCCTGGTTAGTTAAATGATTCTTGTTAGTTAAAGTTCAAAACATTCATCATATTAACAATATATGTTTAAATATATTCCTTATTTCTCCGCCACTGAGTTGAACGTATCTACTATAACCTACATACAAACTCAATTGACATGCTCTTAGGGCGTAACGGGCGTTAACCAAAAACCCAATTTTACATAATATTCAAAGCGTACAAAATTTCGTGTACAAGATTTAATGTAATAATATAAAGCAGTGAACGAAGGAATACGAAATGTTTGGAATCATACGTAGTATTTGGATGTTAAGTTAATCTCAACAGTCGATATCCGAAGTAATTTGTAGAAAAAGCTACGAATATAATAAATTTCCCCAACAGGATATATAAAAAGAAAATAAATAAATATGCGGAGTAAATTTAGATATATTTAGAATATCTTGTAGAATAAAAATATTGCTGCAATAACGGAGAATAAATTAAATAACGTTTTTTTGTAAAAATTGGTATGCCATGAATTAATCTACTTATTTATTTATTTAACCCTTCCCTTACGGTGATAAAAATAATACGCGTGCTCCGGTGTTGGGTAGTGAGTACGCCATAAAAAATTAGCGATTTTAAATCGGAAAAATAAGAACATTCGTAGATAATCCCCTTAATTAATTATAATTGAAGGTAAAAATTATAATAATTGAGATTTATTTGCTGAAAACATTAAAAAACCATCTGGCAACGCTCACGGAACGGGCGTACGTCTAACCTATTTGCAAGCTTAGAAGCTACTAGTTGCGCGGAACGTCAGTCGCATACCCCGGCGCTTACGCTTTACTTGCGACGTTGAGACAATTCAGCTCCTCGCAATTCAGTCTAGTATGCAAGAGTGAGATGCGAATATAATGTCGCGCTTCCCGCATACTATTCACCTATCGTCAAGACGAGGCACTCGCAGCGTTTAAATGCGAATTTTGAATTGTTTTCGATCTTTACAAAACACCTCGATGTAGTCGATAAATTCTGATTATTATTAATATATTATTTTTTAAATCAATGCGTAAATATATTATGGAGGAATACCTAAAATCTTAACCTTGTATTTATAATATTTATAGAGATATTGATGGTTATTAGAAGCAACGTGTAGAAGATACCCAACACAGGGAAGGATAGGTTAAGGGGGGTGTTCTACTCTAGAGGCGTAAATTCAGGGTGTTTTTTCAGACTAAATAAAAAAAAAAGAAAAAATATTTTTCCCATACATTTTTTACAACTTTGTTTATTGATGATTTGAGAATGTACGAAAAAAAAATTGAAAAAAAAAAAATGGAATTTGAAGATGTTATCAGCTATTTCAAGATGTTATATCTTGTAAAAAAAATCAAAATGTTATATCTTGTAAAAAAAGAGGGTAAGCTGGTCGACATGATTGGAACCTTTTTATTAATTTAAAATATAATTTTACACAGTTTCTTGATAAAAAAATTATGTCGTTATAGTTGGTAACAAAGACAAAAAAAAAATAAAATGGCGGCTGTCTCTTGAAGGCAATCGGTTGGATAGAACTTGAGATTTGATGTCGACCAGGTCGAAAAAGGTAGTTTCGAGAAAAACGCGTTTAAAGTTTTGAGATTATTGTCCGAGTCATTCCGGTGCGGCATAATTGCTGCCTCATTTATAGCTATAACTTCGTAATATGGAGGATTTTAAAATTTCCTTTTGAGAACATGTTCTTAAAGGTTTAAAGGTCTATGTTATACTTTAAGAATATGTAAAAGACAAAAAAAAACGATTTTTTCAAATTTCTCGAATAGAATATCCCCTTAACGCTTTTATTGCAAACATAATCTGGCGGTCTTTCTACCAGGCGGCAATCATTTCCAACCAAGAAGACAAAAGTAAATGAACCATGTTATAAAAAACATTTAAATTACTATCTATCCCCATGAAATTCATGAACATATACATGAGCCTACGCCCATAAACCCCTCAAAGACAAACAACCACCCGACATTCATTTTCATGTATAGTGAGATATCATCAATCAGAGGAAAAAATAAGGGATGGTGGATAGGAAAGAAAAAACCCAGAGTTTTTTCAGTCGCTTCTTAAATCATGCCAAGGATACAATGAGTCTCATATCGGTTTGTAACTGATTCCAGAGTCTCTCTGCATGAACAGTAAAAGACGACGTAAAAAAAGAAGAGCGGTAAACTGGAAAGGCCAATAAATAATCTTTGTTTGAGCGTAACGCTATTCCATGATCGGAAAGACGCTAACAAAATTCGGCGAGATAAGAGGGGGCTGCGGGACAGTTACGGATATTATACAATAGAGACGGTATGGGAATTTGGCGTCTATTTCTAACATTCAACCAGTTCAATGCCTTCTGGGATGAAGTTATATGATCGTACTTACGTAGGTTGAAAATGAATCTTAGACACACATTTTGAAGACGTTGTAATTTGTCCAGCTGTTCCTCTGTAACATCCAAGTAACATACGTCCGCATAGTCCAGAATCGAAAAGAAGAGCGGTGAAATGAAAAGGTCAATAAATAATCTTTGTTTGAACGTAACGCTATTCCATGATCGGAAAGACGCTAAAAAAATCGGCGTGAGTAAAGGGGATGGCGGAACAGTTAAAGACAGAAGACAATAGAGATATTATGTGAATTTACCGTATATTTCTCACGTTCAACCAGTACAGGGCCTTCTGGTATGAAGTAACATGATTGTACTTTGTTAGGTTAAAAATAAATCTTATACAAACAATTTATAAAACTTTGTTTATGTTGAAGTATAAAAATAAATGTCCAAATTAAAACAATGTAGTTGATTGATATGTTAGAGGGAGTCTCCGAATTGGCATGTGTGAGGATAACTGGTAGGAATGGAACGTGTGTGATGATGGTTGAGCGAAGTGTGGGGATAACTGGTAGGAATGGAACGTGTGTGATGATGGTTGAGCGAAGTGTGGGGATAACTGGTAGGAATGGAACGTGTGTGATGATGGTTGACCGAAGTGTTGGGATAACTGGTAGGAACGGAACGTGTGTGATGATGGTTGAGCGAAGTGTGGGGATAACTGGTAGGAATGGAACGTGTGTGATGATGGTTGAGCGAAGTGTGGGGATAACTGGTAGGAATGGAACGTGTGTGATGATGGTTGAGCGAAGTGTGGGGATAACTGGTAGGAATGGAACGTGTGATGATGGTTGAGCGAAGAATATGAATCTGACGTGTTTGTTGATATTGTGATATGGTTAAAAGATTTTTGGGATAAGAGAGTTTGCAGTTTCTCCATGTTTGAATTTTCTTTTGTTCACTGTTCTTGCCGTTCGATCTTTGATAGATGTTATCAGGTTTCTCAGCTTTGACTTAGCATCAAAGACATATTCATAGTGCATTTCCTATTAAAAATATTCCAAAATAACATACCTCAAATAACTGTCTACTCTTTTTGAACCGAGTAGGTTATCTAGTATTCGTAAACATGAATATCACTGTATTAAGAGTGAATACTATCGTAAGCTGTGGTAGAATCAAACAAATGAAAACCCTCCGTGTCAAATGTCAATCTAATCATTGACATTGTATCAAACATGTTTAGAAATAGCTAATGATAATGTCCATTTGCAAATCATTTCATTTTGGTCGAGTGGTCTAAAGCTTTCCACGTAGATTGCAATCTCTACACAAGCAAATATATCCGTATCAGAATCATAAATCATATAATTAGATAATGTAAATATAAATGCTTTTGTAGGGATCCACGTTCGTCGCTGAATATTGTCGCATACATACGGTCAATGACCGACGAAACGAACTTCGGATACCCCGATAAATTACAGTAAACAGTCCAAAGGTCACATGCCCGACATGAGGCCGGCCGAGCATCGCGCCTCATTCCATAGTAGAAAGAGAACGCACCACGCTGTCTCGCCAGTTTCGTAAATAAATGGTTACCTACAATACTACAATTGACCATTTCTGCATTCACAGGAGCGAGGTAGAATCATATCGCGGGCGCACTCCCGCGCCCATTCTGAAATGTTATAAATACCTACGTACTATCAAATAAAGTATTCATTCACTCTCTCCTTCCGCATTGTGATTTAACGTGTTTTATTTATTTACCAACAATCATAATCATCATATACCTTTAAGGGACATATCCCTAAACTTATATTCTAATCAAATTCAGTAACTATGCAATTTAAACATAAAAAAATCTCTTGTTAGTTTACCATAAATCAAATTTACTTTTAACTAACAGTGTTAATTTAAATTCACAAACTAGGTACTTGATTAAAATTATGGAAAAATATGTTGCTTTCTTCTACGAATCTGACAGGCGAAGTAGAGCATTTGCCGTTGCTGCTTCTGTGGCATAGAATGGTCAACCTCTGAGGCCTCGGCCACACAGGTAGGAGCATGGCTTGATGCTTAGAGCTATGTTGCAAACTAGGCGATATATCCTAGCAAACCAACGTACCGCATACTATCGCAGTGGCCACACTGCACTCTTCGCGCCACGTTACATGGCAATTATTCATCGAGTGAATCTCCTAGCGAACAGACGTGCTGGTTAATTTACAAGATGGTGGAAGTTTAAATGACAGCTGTGTATAAAAAAGAACCTTTGTGGAACTCATCGAGCAAATTATACAAAAATGTACCTGTAATAAAATCACTTTGGAATGAAGTTGCACAGAAAGTAAATAGAGATGGTAAGTTGTAATGAAATTGGTTAGTTTTGAGAGTGACATCGTGTGTTGACTCAACCGCTCTGAACTGTCAAATGAATTTGTGCGTAGCACTTTGGTGTGGCCAGGCATGAAGTCATCTAGAATATGAGTCACGTAAAACCTAGCTTAGCACCTAACGAAGTACTTTGGTGTGGCCTCGGCCTAAGTGCTAAATTTGTGGGTGACATGTGCAACCTTAAAAAGTATTTGATGACAACCCTTTTCGAAAGGTTTTATGAACATTTATAATGTTATATGAACACTACATACATATACTACACTACACCTAAAGCCGAATACGTTACTATCACATATCGGAAGATCTACAAAGGTTTTTTTGTATACAATACATTGAGTTTGCTTTTACGTTACATATATTATTTTATTTGATTACAAACCTTAAAAAACGGAATGTCAAGAAGACGAAAGTGAGCATTTTCGATACCTCCTTCTGTTTGCGTTCAATCGAGGGACTAAAGCTGCCAAAGCTGCTCGCGATATTTGCGAGGTGTACGGTGGAGATGCTATGAAATAAAGGACAGCTCACTTTCGTCTACTGGAAATTCTATTTTAAAGACTTGTAATCAAATAAAATAATTAATCTAACGTAAAAGCAAACACAATATCCCATTCACCACTGTATCACATCCCTCCCCACTTCTCTCCTCCTACCTCATATATCTTATATTATATTATTTACACTTGTAGAGAACATATTTTAACAATTTAGTTTATCTTCACCTGACGATGAAGACGGTGGTGTTCGAAACTAGTTGTGAATCAAAAATAAACCAGTGGTGAACACAAAAATATAAAATAAGTTTATTATTTTACTTATTTTTCCTTTTATCTAGTATTTTAATTTTGTATTGTATGTCAACTAAACCGATGTCTAATTTGAATGTTTTTAAAATATTAAACCTCCTTTGAGGAGAGTTTACTCTGAACGGTGCTGTATTAATTATCCTTTTGTAGGAACTACTGTCGTCGCTGAAATATTGTCAACATAAACGGTCAACGACCGACGAAACGACCTTTGGATATGTCCAAAGGTCGCATACCAAAACATTGAAATTGTTTACCCACAAATACTATTTAAGATACATACCACAGTAGAAAGAGAACGCATCGCGCTGTCTCGCCGTTTTCGCCAACAAATTGTCTACCCACAATATTATTTGCGATGTCTGCAATATTTCAATCGACCATTTCTGCACGCACAGAAGCGAGATAAAAATTTATTGCGGGCGCACTCCCGCGCCCATTCTGAAATGTATAAATACCTACTTACCGATAAATAAAGCATCATTAATTATTATTCATTGATTCATTCACTCTCTCTTTCCGCATTGCTAATTGACGTATTTTATTTAAATACCAAACAATCAAAATCATCAGCGCGTCCTTCAAGGACATCCGCTAAAGTGTTTTGGAATGCGACCTTTGGACATATCCAAAGGTCGTTTCGTCGGTCATTGACCGTGTATGTTGACAATATTTCAGCGACGACAGTAGTTCCTACACTTTTGTTATTTACATTGTTAATTGTGGTTTTAATAAGTGATGATACCCTTATTTTAACATAAGTTGAATATCTTAATAAATTTTAGTGATGTACCTTCTTTAGAAATACAATGTTGAATCTTATTTACATCACAGATCAAATCAATTTCATAAATCTTGATCATTTTAATCGACTCGAATGTCAGACTACTATAGATTCTCGTCTATGTAACCAGTATTTTGTACGAATTCCTTTTGTAACGTATATAGATAACCTTATAAGGACTCTTAGAAAACTACTCATCTAGAAATAATAGAAGTAAGGGTTTCATAGGTTGTCTCTGTTCATGTGATTAAATATGAGCTTCACATTAATTAATTATTTCTCGTTGTGATTACAAAAGAGCACTGACATTTTTATTAAAAAGAAATAATCAATAGCAAACAAATTATAAAATTGCCTCACGTATCTTTTTTTGAAGTTAGGGGATATATAACATATTATCAGAAAAATATTTAAAAACATCTCAATTAACGAGATATTCTACTCTAGAGGCGTGAATTTCGGGCATTTTTTCAGACTAAATAAAAAAAAAACAAAAAATATTTTCACCAGAAATTTTAACAGTTTGTTTATTGATGATTTGGAAATGTGTAAAAAAAAATTTGAAAAGAAAAAATTGAAAATTCAAGGTGTTATCAGCTGTTATATCTTGTAAAAAAAAGTGGGTAAGCTGGTCGACATAATTGGAACCCTTTCGTAAACCCAAAATACAAATCATACATAGTTTCTTAATAAAAAATAATGTTCTTATAGTTGGTACCAAAGAAAATCAAATCTAAATTTTAACTCTTTTTTCAAATGATTTTTTTTTAAAAGTAAAAAAATTGTTTTAAAATTTTCAAAGTAAGGACGATAAACAATTTTTTATTAAAGTTACATACAAAATTTGAAGGTAATCGGTTGGATAAAATTTGAGATTTTATGTCGACCAGGTTGAAAAAAGATAGTTTCGAAAAAAACGCGTTTAAACTTTTGAGATTATTGTCCGAGTGATTCCGGTGCGGCGTAATCGATATCTCATTTATAGCTATAACTTCGTAAATATTGAGAATTTAAAAAAATCTAGTTGAAAACATATTCTTAAAGGTCTAAAAAAAAAAAAACAAATTTATCGTATTTCTAGAGTAGAATACACCCTAAAAGCCATAAACTTATTTGTCAATTTTACAAGTTTAAACATAAAAGAAAACATTAATTGATTCGAAGGTTATAATTTAATGATAGTAGGAGTTTATTATTTTGAAACTCGTTTAAAAACTTCGATACAGTATTTGAGTTTATGAGAATAACTTATAAATACTTTATCTACTCGTATTATTCTAAGAATTCTTGGTAAACGGTTTCAATTAAACTATATAACATATTTACTATAATGTATCAAAAACGTCATTCTGTAAATAATAGATAAAACGTTCTTCTTGAATGGTATTTATCATGAATAATTCAAGATAATACTACTATGAAAAGTCCTACACTATAATATTGTAATTTATCAAATAAATGATGACGTCAATTTGTAGGCAATACAAACAATTTTATTAAAAATAAAAACTAGCATTTATTTCTTCAGTTACCAAAGTTATAGAGAAAAGAATAATGTGACGTGTTTATAAGACTAATTTCAATGTCGAAGAAGAAACGTCAGTCGTGTTATCGATATATTATTTTTACTCGTATAAAGATTGTACTGTTTAGTGAGCAAAATATATATGTACCAATAAGCACACTTAATAATTAAAATAACATATAACAATTAGACTGGAAGGTGTGATAAAAATACTCAGTGAGAAGAACGTCCCCTCGAACTTAATAAAAATCATAGAAGGATTAAATACCAATAGCTACACCAGGATTAAAATAGAGAATAACTGACAAATGCCATCCCTACTCCGATAGGAGTTAGACAAGAGGATAGTTTAAGCCCGTTCCTCTTCAATCTAATAATGGACAAACTTATTGAAGAAGTTGCAGACATGGACATAGGATACAGACTTGGAGACAGAAAACTTAGCATTGTATGCTACGCAGACTATGCAGTACTCACCGCAGAATCGGAAGATGACCTCCAAAGGATGTTATATAGATTCTATCACACCTCACTAAAATATAACATGTTGATATCCACAGACAAAACGAAGAGCCTCACAATATCTAAGACCCCGGTGAGATGCAAACTAGCAGTGAATAACAAAATAATAGAGCAAGTGATGGAGTTTAGGTATCTTGGAGTGAGCAACAGTAGCAATAGAAATCTGTATGATGAAACCTTGAGACGGGTCAATAAGGTGGCTGCAATATCGATGTGCCTAAAAACACCTGTGTGGATTAATAAACACATGAGAATAGAAAATAAAGTCAGAATATACAAGCATGCGTGAGACTGACAGCCACCTACGGAATAGAAACCAGAGCAGACACATCTAGAACAAAATCTCTCCTGAAAACCTCGGAAATGAAAACACTGAGATGTATAACCGGAAACACACTGAGAGATAGAATCAGAAACACCGAAATAAGGAGAAAGTGTAGTACGGAAGACATCGTCAGGTGGGGAAGACAACGAAGGCGATACTGGAACGAACATGTAAACAGAATGCAAGATGACAGACTTCCACGTGTCGCTCTTCGAGGGAACCCAGTCGGACGAATATTACCGGGAAGACCTCCGAAGAGATGGCGTGAAAGCTGGTAATCCACGTCATAAGAAGGGGAACAAGTGGAACAAACGAATCATGATCTACAGAAAGAGGAAGAAGAGGAAATAGTTATAGTTGTAATTATTGTACTTTTTTAAAACGAATCAATTAAAGGACTGTATCTTGATATTCAAACCCACTATTATTGATATATTAAAAATATTACAAAATGAATATATGAAAGTTTAATGCGGGGATAGAAATGTGGTGGTTGCAGGGATAGAAATGTGGTGGTTGCAGGAATAGAAATGTGGTGGTTGCAGGAATAGAAATGTGGTGGTTGCAGGGATAGAAATGTGGTGGTTGCAGGAATAGAAATGTTGTGGTTGAAGGGATAGAAATGTGGTGGTTGCAGCGAAATAAATGTAGTGGTTGCAGGGATAGAAATGTGGTGATTGCAGGGAAAGAAATGTGGTGGTTGCAGGAATAGAAATGTGGTGGTTGCAGGGATAGAAATGTGGTGGTTGCAGGAATAGAAATGTGGTGGTTGAAGGGATAGAAATGTGGTGGTTGCAGCGAAATAAATGTAGTGGTTGCAGGGATAGAAATGTGGTGGTTGTAGGGAAAGAAATGTGGTGGTTGCAGGGATAGAAATGTAGTGGTTGCATGGATAGAAATGTGGTGGTTGCAGGGGAAGAAATGTGGTGATTGCAGGGATAGAAATGTAGTGGTTGCATGGATAGAAATGTGGTGGTTGCAGGGGAAGAAATGTGGTGGTTGCAGAGAAAGAAATCTGGTTGCAGGGTTAGAAATGTGGTGGTTGCAGGGATAGAAATCTGGTTACAGGGAAAGAAATGTGGTTGTTGCAGGGAAAAAAATGTGGTGGTTGTAGGGATAGAAATGTGGTGGTATCAGCCATTAGATAAGATACTTCACCATATCTGCACTGTTTAGAAAAAAATTTTTGGTCATAACCGCAGAAAACATCTCAAGGAAATTCGAACTACAAAGAACACTATGTAGAGCTTTCAATATGTGATAATAACACATTCGGTTTAAGGTGTGGTGTTCATATAGTATCATAAATTTTGATGAGACCTTCCAAAAAGGGTTGTCTTCAAATGTTTCCTAATGCTGTGTATACCACTCATATCTCGAACACTTAGAAGCACGTTATTCCATGCTACGGATCAGTAACGGAAAAAATCTTTATTATAACTTCCCCCACACTGAATAAATTTTGAAAAATCTATTTATTTGATGAAGATGAAATCGATCTCAAAGTTCCCTGAAGGAACATCTCTCAGAGATAAATTTAAAGGTTCAATGGAGACATAACATTAAGGAACTTGAATACAAAGAGACACGATCCCACAAGACATGACCCCACGAGACACGACCATACGAGACTTACATAACATTTTGAATTGTTACAGTAAAATACGAAATGGATACTTAAAATAAAATATGAAAAGATTTCAAATGTGCTTTCGGAGAACGTCTGGTGTTAATTTTCTAAGCAATTTGAATACATAAATTTTTCTTACATGTTAAGTCTCGATAATGTAAAACTCGAAAGCGGATAATAAAGTACATTATTAAATAAATAACATTTTTCTCGTAACACGAATATAAAGAACAAACTTAAAGTAGAGCAACTGTACTAATAAATATACAGCGAACAGAACTAAAAACTTTTTAAATCGACACTTTTAGTAAGATATTTCACGATGTAAGAAGCGCTTTAGAAATGATAATTTTTTTCCCTAGCGCTCTCGACTCGAGTTTCGACAGTCAAGACACATTATAGTCTATGTATGAAAAGTGCTGGGTATATGTTCACAACGTGTGCTAAAATTATGAACTATAGGAATAATAAAATAAAATATTTAGTTATGTAATAATTTCGATTAAAGCATAAAACTCTAACGAAAAAACTTTATTTCAATTTATATATATTAGGTGTTAACATAAGTTGTGCCCGTTTTTTTCCAAATTTAAAAATGGGCCCTAAAAGTAAAACAAAACGGTAAAGATTTTACAAAATTAAAGAGATTATACGTCATTCGAAAGAAAATTTTCTGATCTGCAAAATATTGTGTTTGCTTTTACGTGGCATATATTATTCTGTTTGATTACAAGCCTTCAAAATGGAATGTCAAGTAGACGAAAGTGAGCATTTTCGACACCTCTTTCTGTTCGCTTTCAATCGAGGGAATAAAGCTACCAAAGCTGCTCGTGATATTTGCTAAGTGTACGTACGGTGAAGATGCTATAATTAAAAGGACAGCTTGTCGATGGTTTTTGCGTTTCAAAGACGATAATTTCGACCTGAAAGACATAGAGCGTTCTGGATGACCAGTGGACTTCGATAAGGATCACTTAAACCATATTATTCATGAAGATCCCCTTCAAACATTTTTCATCACAATTTTTAAACCATTTTTAATCATCAGTAATGATGCGGTAAAGGAATCTTTGCTAGTGGCCATGCATAGCTCGATGACGCGCGAGCAAACCAGCAGAAATTGTTGAACGTTGATTTTTGTTGTTTTCACTCAAAACATGTGGAACCCAAGCGCCGAACTTCTGGACTTTTTCCATTGATTTAAGATGGCGGTATACAGTCATGCGACTACACTTATCTTCTCAGCCAATTCTACTGTGGTTTGAAGGGGATCATCATGAATAATATGGTTTAAACAGTCCTCATCGAAGTCCGCGTTGATGAGTGCTTTCTAACGCGCTCAATCTTAGAAGAAAAATTATTTTGCTTTTGTTAATGCGATATGAAATAAGTCAAATCTGAAGCAGTCCCGTTCAAAAGAGTTAAGACCCTTCCAGCAGACATAAAGGCTGGAAGACACGTTCTTGCGTATATTATTGAGAACAGTTCTTGCCGGCGCAGTCTAGTGTAATTGTTACGAACATTTAACGCTTGTCTTTGTAGTAATGCTGAACAGCTCATCACAACTCCTCGAACGATGACAACGTATACCAAGAGACGCAGACCTCTTCTAACTGTTGCGGGTAACGGATCACAAAAGTGACCGGTAATAGATAACAGTTGTGATCTATCATCCTATCAGATTTTGATATTGTATATATAGTATCCCACTGACTTTGTTTCTTGTCATTATAAATAGTTCGATATTCCATCTCTTTCACTATCTGAGAAAGTATTTTATGCATTAGATATAAAACGAAAATCGTCAAACACCATTGTAGGTTTGTTGTCTGATTTTCTCTAAGTACACATAAGGCAGGCAGTCTCTCCTTACTCGGAAAATTCATCAACGTTTGCATCAAAACCCCTTGACAAAACGAAGTCAAGCCTTTTTACTATAAAGTTAAGGACCGTTTACCTTTTTATTACTTCCCTCGCTACTTTCTTGCCCATGCTTTTTTATTTCTTTGGATGAAGTCTAATCAAACTCTTATTGCATCCTTCAAAAGAATGACTGAAAATAAATAACAATTTAAGTGCACCTATGTCGCCCATCTTAATACAAATAACGAAATCCTTTGAATTGTACCTGCCTGTATACCTACCTAAATGAATTGTCAAAAATAACGAGTGAATTGTTAAAACACAAATAAATTAAATTAAGTATTGTTGATTTAAACATACAGGGTCATTGACCGATCAAGAATTCAATGATTGTTACACACTTCAAACAACGACAATATTTACTATTTACAGCGCTCAAATTGGCTAGCGATCTCAAAATATAAATAATTGACCTACCTCCCGTCCATGTGATAGAGCGAGGCAGATATATATATAACCCATGTATTCACTCACTGGTATAAATTGTCTGCACTATGCGAAATAAACATACATTTTATTGTCATCCAGTCAACTGTCAAGACTTTGTTATTTATTTACCTGCTGTCCACTTATCGATTTATATCCGCATTCCTGAGTCTATATTTATTGAAAACAAATCAAGATCATCATGACTTAAAGAAATAAGCAATCCGCTATATTGATGATTCTGTACGAGAAGTAACGCAGAATCAGTTAAAACGAAGATAACGATGTCGATATCAAGATCATCAGCACGTCCTGATAGGACACGTGCTACACTGATAGCGACCATCGTTACAGAATTAAACATAATTTGACAGTGACGTATATTCCTTCAAATATGTTCACTTTTCAAGACGGAGAAGAAATAATTGACGGAAAAAAATGTAATAATAAATATAGTTATTTGTTTTTATCAAACATTGTTTATTCAACTTTTTGTAACGGTATAACCCGGTTTCAAGGTACACACCTCATCTTCAGGGGAGCACAAATAAGACTGAATTCTGTTCAAACTGGCACCTATAAATGGAGCAAAGTCCTATTTATAAAAAAACAAATACAAAATAACAAAACAAAATCCAAGTCACATATAGCCAGCTTTTTACACTAATCTCCGCAAACTCTTATTTGTTTGTGCTCCCTGATGATGAGGTGAAAGCCTTGAAACCGTTAGGGCTATACCGTTACAAAAAGTGAAATAAACAGTGTTTGATACAACAAATTACAATGTCTTTAAATCTACACAATGTTAATGCCTTAACTATAAACAATACATTAAATGTTAGTACGGCAAAAAAAAGGCCAAAATATTTATAAAAAGTTTCAAGGCTTTTGTGTTTGTGTTCCCCTGATGAGGTGAAAGCCTTGAAACCGGTAAGGGTGATCCGTTACAAAAAGTGGAATAAATAGTGTTTGATAAAACAAATTACAATGTCTTTAAACGTACACAATGTATTAACATTTATTAAGAAGGCATTAGCATTCACTATAAACAATATAATAATAAATATTACATTGTAAGACAAAAACTGACGGAATTCAAAGTCATTGTGATAGAAAAATGTGAAAGGAAAATAAACGTGATATGTTTGCGAGCAATGACATATTGGAACAATGACAGATTGGAGCAATTACAGATTGGAACAATGACAGATTGGAGCAATGACAGATTGGAGCAATGACAGATTGGAACAATGACAGATTGGAGCAATGACAGATTGGAGCAATGACAGATTAGAACAATGACAGATTGGAGCAATGACAGATTGGAACAATGACAGATTGGAACAATGACAGATTGGAGCAATGACAGATTGGAACAATGACAGATTGGAGCAATGACAGATTGGAGCAATGACAGATTGGAACAATGACAGATTGGAGCAATGACAGATTGGGGCAATGACAGATTAGAACAATGACAGATTGGAGCAATGACAGATTGGAGCAATGACAGATTGGAACAATGACAGATTGGAGCAATGACAGATTGGAGCAATGACAGATTAGAACAATGACAGATTGGAGCAATGACAGATTGGAGCAATGACAGATTGGAACAATGACAGATTGGAGCAATGACAGATTGGAGCAATGACAGATTAGTACAATGACAGATTGGAGCAATGACAGATTGGAGCAATACAAACAAATCTTCTGTTGAACGAGTTACGAGGGTCATCAAACAGTGTATAGAGAAGGGAATTAAAGTAATTGAAACACTCAAACAAATACATAATAGTGTATGTTTGAATTAAAGAGTATCAAAATATGCTAAGATGATACTCCACAACTGTATTGTATCACATTTGTTGTGTGGAAGTGAGATATGGAAAAATATTGTAAAGAGTGGAATAAATGCGTGGGTATCAAAAATTACATGAAGTGATGATGTATGACCGTATATTATTATATTGTTTATAGTTAAGGCATTAACGTTATGGAGGTTTAAATACATTGTAATTTATTTAGACAAACACTCTTTATTCCACTTTTTGTAACGGTATAACCCTATCGGTTTCAAGGTGCACACCTCATCTTCAGGGGAGCCCAAACAATACTGAATTATGTTCGAACTGGTACCGATATACGGTTAGGGGCTGAGGGCTGAGGGAGAGATGGGACGGTTTCGGCCAGCAGCGGAGAGATTTTTGGGATATATGTGTTTACCAGATGCTCGCCCCGGTTATGAGGTGAAAGCCTTGAAAAGACCCGATTTATTTATCGATGATGCCAAATTCTTACATATCAGTAGTAACGTAAATAAATTGGACAGATTAGAGGCATTAAGTCAGTACATCGATCCGAACATCTGGTGAACAGTTATATCCCAAAAATCTCTCCGCTCTTGGCCGAAATCGTCCCATGCCTCCCTCACCCCTCAGCCCCCAACCGTTGAAGCGTGTATATCGGTACCACTTCAAACATAATTCAGTCTTGTTTGTGCTCCCCTGAAGATGAGGTGTACACCTTAAAACCGGTAGAGTTATACCGTTACAAAAAAGTGGAATAAACAGTGTTTGATAAAATAAATTATAACGTATATTATTTCAACGCTATAGAAAATGTTGATGAAGAAATAAGAAGATATTGTGTGTCGTTTCTAACGATTATCTCTATCAAATTTAGAATGACGATGATTGGACAGATCTTATCAAAGAAAATTTAAATTCTTAAAAAAGCTATTATAAATCTCTTCTTAACCGTGTTACTTATGGATGAACGTCTTGATTACCTGATGATCTGCAAGTTAGTGGATGATTCGCATCCACTCTTCCAGTTCAAACCCAAAATGAGTAGAGACCTCAGAGAGTATCTATGTAATAATCTATTTGATTTACCTTGCTAGAGATCGTCCTCTTGTTCACTGCCCCTCAACACATGCATTGCAAATACTACCAGCTTTTTCAAACTGTCTTCCTTTTTTTCTAGGGGTATGTGTGAAGTACTCGTATGACAATACATTTTTCTGCATAACGTTGATAGTCTTTTTAGACTTGTAGAGCCTAGATCATGGACCCATCGCTGTGTCTTGTATTACAAGTATATGAAATACGAAGCATTTTGAATCAACATCACATATAAAAAATAACATAAATATCTTTTTTTTTTCAGCGCTTCGGTGAAGTAAATCAAAGTTCTTATCTGATGAATTTTGATAGAACTATTTCAAAATCAGCTTTTCCGAGTGTAGACATTATATTCGAAGGCTGTCACTTTTTTTTTTAAATTAGCGTTAGATAAATTTCTTGTGAAAGCTGATGAATAATTTGATTATCATCGGATCTTGAATAATAAAGCCATATCGATCTCAAAACTTGAACATTTTGAAGTAAAAAACATTCTTTATGAAATTCGAACTCTACAACGCTAAATAAATGCAAACAATACACTTTAAGTATTTTTTTTGATGCAACTTTCTTTTAAAAAAAAAACAATTTTCATTTGAGGATCCCCTTGCCACTATCATATAATGTAAATTCAGTTGGAAAACAAAAATGTGACGTGGATTTTTTTAAATTTCTTTTCTAGTGAGTGAGCCGCTGCATACCAGCAAACTCACCGACCACACCACTGTACTGTATCTGATGGCAAACATAAGTTAGACGATTGGAGCACATTGGCATGTTATTATTTTTTTTTGTTTCCCCTTTTTTTTTAATAAGAATAGATATGACCGAAGTCATAGGTATCCGTACAGCGCGGGTGCATTACCATCACCTCAATTCTGATCTCAAACATACATTTATATCAACACAGTATTGACTTCTTTGATCTAGTTGCAGAACGCTTGTCCCCAGTTCAGGGTTCAATTTCTGTTTTCGACCTGGAACAAATATCGCGAGCAGCTTTATTCCCTAGATTGAACGCGAACAGAAGGAGGTGTCGAAAATGCTCACTTTCGTCTACTTGACATTTCATTTCGAAGGCTTGTAATCAAGTAAAATAATATATGTAACGTAAAAGCAAACACAACATCTTGTAAAGCATAAAATTTTCTTTCGAATGACGTATAACATTTACCATTTTGTTTAACTTTTGCTGCTCATTTTTAAATTTAAAAAAAAAAACGGACACAACTTATGTTAACATTTAATACATGAGCTTAAAATTTACCACTTTGTTCCGTATTCCATCATATATTGTCCCCCAATGAATTCTCCTCATTGCTACAAAATTTATTCTACTCAATATAAATAGTAAAATATCGATTGTAAATATAGATAGTTGATTCGTATTCATTTAATTCAGTTCATTAAGATTAAAATCTATATAAATAAAAATGTAAATGTTCGTATTATATATTAAAAATGTCTAATCTTCGAAAGTTCTCTACCGATCGCTTTGAAATTTTGATAAAAGTTGGCATTCGTATACAGAAATGTTTAAATATTTTTATTTATATATCGGTGTATATAAAAAAGTTAAGAAATCAGAAAAAATAGCGTTTGCGCCTCCTGCAGCAACACAGGCGAACTAAACTTGACAGTTATGTCACATTGCATTTTTGACGTTTCGGAATTAATATTAAATAATAAATATTAAATATCTATATAAATAAAAATAAAAATGTTCGTTAATTAAAAATCTCCAATCTCCGAAAGTTATTCACATTGCTTTGAAATTTCGACAGTTCCATTTTGATTTTGAATATTTAATAATAAATATTTAATAATTAAATATTAAATAATAATAAATAAATATATTAACTGTCAAAAAATAACTTCGTCGTTTTTTTGTCAAATATACAAGTTTCATATTTTCTGTTGATTTTATGTTACCTTATATTTCTTTAGATAGTAACGAGGGAAAAGTGTTTGCATAAAATGTGGGTACAGTTATACGCACACTCGAATAAAGTACGCCTTTTTGATGTTATCTCAACTGTCAAAAAAAGTAAACGTCTAAAAATAAATAAAGAAGACGAGAACTCCTTAAAAACTGTTAGAAATATATTGAAAAAGAAATATTTTCTTATGTAGACTTTGTGAACTAGAAAATTGCAAGTTGAGTTTTTTTATAAAACACATACTTGTATTTATCGACGTGTGTCTGTGGTAAGAAAAATAAATCAATCAAACCAAGAAAGATAAGGTGAATAGTTTCATAAGGACTTATTATCGTTGTTGAATTACCAGATTTCAACTTCTTTTGAACGTCATTCTATCTGACTTTATTTAGTGACGATTATACGAGTAATTTCGACCTGAAAGACATGGAGCGTTCCGGACGACCAGTGAACTTCGATGAGGACCGCTTAAACCATATTATTCATGAAGATCCCATTCAAACCACCGTAGAATGGGCTGAGTAGATGAATTGTAGTCACATGACTGTAAACCGCCATCTTAAATCAATGGGAAAAGTCCAGAAGTTCGGCGCTTGGGTTTCACGTGTTTTGAGTGAAAACAACAAAAATCAACGTTCAACCATTTCTGCTGGTTTGTTCACGCGTCATTGAGCTACGCATGACCACAAGCAAAGGATCCTTTACCGCATCATTACTGGTGATGAAAAATGGTGCCTTTATGTGAATATGAAGAAACTGTAAGAATGGGTGAGTTATGGTCAACAAGCAAAGCTCATAGCGAAACAAGGTTTGCATCCACGCAAGACGATGATTTGCATCTGGTGGGATTGGCAAGGCATCATCAACTACGATACACTTGAACGCAATCAGACAGTCAACGCGGAGCTATGCATTCTGCAAATGCACCGGCTCAACACAGAAATTCAGCAAAAAAGGCCGGATCGGCAATATGGCGTTATTCTGCAACACGATTCAAACGCTTTGTTGGGAAGTCCTGCCGCACCCTCCATATTTTCAGACCTCGGGCCATAGGATTTTCACCTTTTCCTTAAATAATGACGTCGAATTGCGGACAGGGTTGGGCGAATTCCTCGAGTCAAGACCGGATGGTTTTTATCGCACAGGCATTGAAAAACTTGTTGGCAAGAACGTTGGCAAGAACATTGGCAAGAACGTTGGCAAGAACGTTGGCAAAAAGTTGTAAATAATGAAGGAGAATACATTATTGACTAATTTGTTTTGATTTTTTTTTGTTATGTCCTCTTGTTCTCTTTATTTGAAAAAAAAACGGATACAACTTATGTTAACACCCAATACTACAAGTTATCCTTCCTGCGTTTGACATAATTGAATTTATAGCTTTGTAACAAACAACCTTGAACGAGTTATTAATTTAAAATTATTGTTTACTAAATTTTACGTGTTCAAACATTTTTGAAAGAAAAATTTCACTAAGAATTTGCAACGCTTTTTTACGGGAGAGGGGTGATTTTTGTAAAGTCGTACCTTTAAGTATAAAGAATGTGGAACGAGATGGTTCTTTGTCAAAAGAAGATAGAGGTTTGAAAAGCTTTTGCGAACTACCAGTGTGGATGTTGAGAGTGTGATGAGTTATTAGACATAATGTTTATTTGGTAGTTGAAATTGTTATGTGGCTAGAATTGATAATGCGACAACTTGGAATTCGTAAGTATGTAAATGTTGACGAATTAATAATTTTATTTGCACTGTCCAGTTCACTTTTCTATTCATTCAATATTTAATTGAAACCTTCATGGTGAAAGTAAAAAAATAAGGTTTTATTTTATTTTATCAGATATCAAAATAACTCCCCCCCCCGTCTTAAATCTAAAAATAAGGTTTTATTTTATTTAATCAGATATCAAAATAACTTCTCCCTCATTAAATCTAAAAATTAGGTTTAATTTTATTTTATCAGATATCAAAATAACTCCTTCCCCCATTAAATCTAAAAATAAGGTTTAATTTTATTTTATCAGATATCAAAATAACTTTTCCCCCATTAAATCTAAAAATAAGATTTTATTTTATTTTATCAGATATCAAAAACCTTTTCCCCCCTTAAATCTAAAAAAATGTCTTTCTGAGCATGAAGTTCAAAATAAAAAAGTCCTGAAACACCATTCAAGAATATAACATACACACATAAATACCAACATAACTTTTCTCTGTCGGGATAGGCAGAGAGGACAGAGTGTCGAAATTTTCTATCTCGACATACATCCTCAGTCTTTTCCACATCCATACACCTTCTTCGACTTTTTTGACTTGCTACGTTTCTTTCTTTCAAAATACCATTCACTTAATCCTTTAATACTTTTCTTGGTCTTCCTCTCACAGGCATTTCATTCCATTTTAACAACATATATTTGTTTGTTTCCTTTTAATCATTCATTCCACTTGCCCTTACCATATCAGCGTGTTTTTTCTTCGTCTTGTTCAACTCATCAGTCTTATGTTTACATAAACCCCTAATCTATTCATTTCATATTCTGTCATAACTTGTCACCCTTTGTATTCTTCTCAATACGCGCATTTCTATAACATTTATTCGCTTTCTCTCAGTATCGTTTCACACTCATACAAAAAAAGTTCGCATTAAAATATTATTGAGGCCAATGAATCATCTCAGCATATTTTGTTACTGCCCGGTTTGCGCATGTACTCGTATGTTTTAGTGCCCCATAAAGGGTGAAGCAGATACGTTTTAATTTATAAAGATAATTCAGAAAATATAAAGCGTTTAACGAATGTATGTCATAAGTAACTGGAGACAGGCTTTCAATAAAAACAACTTTAAATTTTATATCATATAAAATTACTTGTCTCCAATGAATATAAATTCTAGAATTGCGTCAACTCTAAACTAACATGCACACAAGTATTTCATTTTTATTGATTTTTCCTCCCGTCAAACAGCAGCGGAAAAATTTTAAATACCTTCAGTATACGACAGTGTACCTGGCTAGAAAAGCGGGGGTGTTCATCCATGTGATTGGGTCAAAGAAATATTCTCGTATATTTTTGACGTTAACTTCACATTATCGTCTCGAAAAACAAGAGTCGAATGTAGAAGATTGATAAAAAAATTAATAAGGTCCTTTAGAAAGAATAATACATTATAATTTGTTTTATCAAACACTATTTATTACATATTGTTTATAGTTAAGGCATTAAACGTTGTGGAGGTTTAAAGACATAGTAATTTATTTTATCAAACACTGTTTATTGCTCTTTTTTGTAACGGTATAACCCTACCGGTTTCAAGGCATTCACCTCATCATCAGTGGAGCACAAACAAGACTAAATTCTGTTTTAACTGGTATCGATGTACACGTTCAACAGTTAGGGACATCTGGGTTGGGGATTGAGGGCTGAGGGAGACATGGGACGATTTTGGAAAGCAGCGGAGAGACTTTTGGGATACCGGGACGAACATCTGGTAAACAAATATATCCCAAAAATCTCTCCGCCGAAATCAACCCATGTCTCCTTCAGCCCTCACCCGAATGTCCCAAACCGTTGCAGCGTCTATATCGGTACCAGTTCGAACCGAATTTAGTATTGTTTGTGTTCTCCTGAAGATGAGGTGAAAGCCTTGAAACCGGTAGGGGTGAACCGTTACAAAAAAGTGGAATAAACAGTGTTTGGTAAAATAAATTACACTGTTTATTATACTTTTTGTAACGGTATAGCCCTACCGGTTTCAAGGCTTTCACCTCATCATCAGAAGAGTACTACCAATACTTGTTTGCACTGACTTATCAAATTAATCCGCCTTAACAAATTTTCTAATTTATTCTGAAATGGCTAAACATTGTCACCGTGAAAACCATACTTTTTCTATCGATGATGCTAAATTCTTACATATTAGTAGTAACGGAAATAAATTGGACAGATTAAAGGCCCTAAAAAATTCTAAGTCAGTGAATCAAGGTGAACATCTAGCAAACACATACCATATACACCAAGAATCTCTCCGCAGCTCCCCGAGATTTTCTCGTCCCTCCCTCACCCACAGTCTTCAGACCGAATGTTTACCGTTAGATGAGTTTATCTCGGTACCAGTTTGAAAATAATTCAGTCTTGTTTGTGCTCCCCTGATTATGAGGTGAAAGCTTTGAAACCTGTAGGGTTATACCGTTACAAAAAGTGGAATAAACAGTGTACGATAAAACAAATTACAGTGTCTTTAAACCTCCACAATGTTAATGCCTTAACTATAAATAATATATAATAATAAAGTACTAATACAGATATGACCAATTGGGATGTTTTTTTTTAAATCATGACAAAATCACAATTAAATTTTTGATTAAAATGGAAAACATTTCTTGTAATTTATTTTTATTCCACTTTTTGTAACGGTATAACCCTACCGGTTTCAAGGTGCACACCTCATCATCAGGGCAGCATAAAGAAGACTGAATTACGTTCGAACTGAACGTTCCGTTCGTCCCATGCCTCCCTCACCGATATCGGTGAGGGAGGCATGGGACGATTTCGGCCAAGAGCGGAGAGATTTTTGGGATATACCTGTTCACCAGATGTTCGGATCGATGTACTGACTTTGAAATTTGTAGGGCCTCTAATCTGTTCAATTTATTCCCGTTACTACTGATATGTAAGAAAACATTTCTGTTGACAGGTCTCTTAATTTTTAACTTGTCAAAATAATGTTTAGTGAAAAAAAATAAACTTTATCTGCTAAGATGGATAGTTAAAAAAATTATTATATTTCGGTGCCATCTTTGATGTATGGGACACAAACGTGAACGTGGAAAATGACTTCAAGGAGCCAAATTATATTAATGCAACTGTTATCACATTTATTTATCTTTTGTTATAAATATAAAGTAAAATAAATGCTGTAGAAAGTTGTGAATTGAGAAGAATAGATAGGGTGACAATGTGTGAAAGAATACGGAATTAAGTGATTAAGAACGAATGTGAAGTTTGAGTTGAGTAAGATGAAGAAGATATGGTTTTGACATGTGGAACGAATGAATGAATAAATGCTAACAATACTAATATATAGTTGAAATATTAGTGGAAGGCATGTAAGAGAAATATAAAAAAAAAGGGTTGAATCAAGTGAATTATCAAGTGGAAAAAGGAAACGAAGAAAGTCTAGGGATGTGGAGGAGACTAGAATGTCTGTAGAGGATGTGTCAAAATAGGAAAGATTCGCGCTCAATATTGTCTGCCTAGCTCGACAGAAAAATGATTGGATTTTCTAAATTTGAAACATGACAAGAAATACTTGTATATATAATTTGTGATAAAAACCACAGGTAATTTAATTTGGGCACACAATTTTAATTGATCTGGGTTTGTTGTCTTTCATTTGTCGTGTCCCCGGTAAACTAAGCTTTTGCCTGTATCTTACTGGGCTTTTGACTGTATCTCACTTTTGCCTGTATCTCACTGTATGTACGAGTATGTACATAATTTATTTTTTTCTGATATCTTTTTTTTTTAACCTTTCCTTCCCTGTGTTGGGTATCTTCTACACGTTGCTTCTAATAACCATCAATATCTCTATAAATATAATAAATACAAGGGGAAGATTTTAGGTATTCCTCCATAATATATTTACGCATTGATTTAAAAAATAATATTAATAATAATCAGAATTAATCGACTACATCGTAGGTGTTTTGTGAAGATCGGAAACAAATTCGCATTTAAACGCTGTGAGTGCCTCGTCTTGACGATGGGTGAAGAGTATGCGGGAAGCGTGACACTATATTTGCATCTCATTCTTGCATACTTCACTGAATTGCGAGGAGCTCAATTGTCTCAATCGTCGCAAGCGTAAGCCACGCCGGGAGTAAGACACTACCGCTCCGCGCCGCAGTAGCTTTTGGGCTTGCAATCAGATTAGACCTACGCCCGTTCCGTGAGCGTTGCCAGATGGTTTTTTAATATTTTCAGCTAATAAATCTCAATTATTTTAATTTTTAACTTCAATTATAATTAATTAAGGGGATTATCTATGAATGTTCTTATTTTTCCGATTTAAAATCGCTAATTTTTGATCGCGTACTCACTACCCAACGCCGGAGCGCACGTTTCAATTTTAGCACCGTAAGGGAAGGGTTAAAGGCTTAACGCATTTTGAAATATTATCAAATTATAACTCATGAGTGAAAAGTTATATTATTAATTTCGTTATATCCCTCCGTGATATAAAAATATCACAATAAATATGAAATTAAAACTTCGGTGCAAAATGTTATCAAAGTTTCCGACCCAGAGGAAATTACTTTACTTTCTTTGATAGAAAAAAAAATATACAGGTCAAGTTTAATTTTTCCAAAGCTATGGTTAGAAATGACGTCACTCAGTTCCATGACATATCGTCCTATCTGACTTAATCAATATACGATAATATTTTTTTCTTCCTTAAACACAAATGACATATTTAATAATAATTGTATTTTTTTTTATTTTGATTGTTAGATAAAATAAACTTTTCAATTCGTTCTTGCGTTCATTACGGAGGACATTTGTAGTTTTTCCATGAGGTAAGTGTCAAACGCAATCGATAATTCTCTTTGTGACATCAACATGCCGTGTATAGCTTGAATATACTCGTATATACTATGCCGGTACATAGTTTTGTTGTTACTCGAATACATCAATACGAACAAAATTCATGTAATTTATTTTACATTTTGATGAAGTTTTTTTTAACTATAGATATATATGGCAGTGTTGCCATATTAGTCTACACTGACTCAAGTGTAGTGAATGTATTTATTTCAAACTTTGTTTCCTTGTATTCTTGTCCCTTAATGGGACATCTCCACTGTATCTTTTGACTTAATGCCTAATATATGTTTCTTCGGAGAGATGTAGAATTTTATAGTCGAATTAATCGATTATACCGAATAGATCCAATAGAGTGGGGTATTATAAGAGGGTTTGTGTCATTGTTGCTTTTATGGCATGTTATGGTCTTCCTTCAGTGGAAGATATATAGACGGTGTATACAGCTTTAGGAAGCGCTTGCAAATACCCTTTTCTGAGAAGTTTCATAAAAAATGTATTGTATTATAGTATTATATATGGACACTAAATATATACGAATTTATTACACCGTATTGGAAGATCTGCATAGGTTTCTTATATTAAAGTTCGTCTTCCGTTTTAAATATAAATATACATATATATAAATTCACACCCACAGCCACTCCTTTCCTTTTCTTATATAATACTTAACTTATAAATAATTATTTTGTCATCTATTTAATCTGTCAATTATATTGGGTTCGAGACACGAGTAAGAGCGCCCTTTAGGAGAAGCGGTTTTTTAAACATCGTTTATAAATTATCATTGTATGTTGTTTATAGTTAAGGCATTAACGTTGTGGAGGTTTAAAGACATTGTAATTTATTTTTAACAAACACTGTTTATTCCACTTTTTTATGACGGTATAACCCTACCGGTTTCAAGGCTTTCACCTCATCTTCAGGGGAGTACAAACAAGACTAAATGCTGTTCGAATTGGCACCGACATAGACACTTCAACGGTTGGAGGCGGGAAGGGTGAGGGGAAGGCTAGGTCCTGGCCGAAATTATACCTAGCCTTCCCCTCACCCCTCCCGCCTCCAACCGTTGAAGTGTCTATGTTGGTGCCAATTCGAACAGCATTTAGTCTTGTTTGTACTCCCCTGAAGATGAGGTGAAAGCCTTGAAACTGGTAGGGTTATACCGTCATAAAAAAGTGGAATAAACACTGTTTGTTAAAAATAAATTACAATTATCATTATATAATAATAATCATTTTTTATTGACGCCTTAGTTTGTCATTTACATATTAAACCGCTGTATATTTTTAAATTAAAAATGTCTAATAAAATCAAATAAAAAGTGAACATAAACTTAAGTAATATTTTAATATGTTCTGACTCAAAATGTGAATTTAATATTGAGAAATAATAAAAAAATTGTAGTTTATTGTATTGTGTAGAACTTTTGTTGTATACAGCACAACCTGACCAATGTAAATCGTATCCAATGGGAATCTATTCAGCAAACAGTTAAAATACAGGTCTTATAACTAGCCTATAGAGTTCGGGTTAAATAACGAGGAAAAATAAAATTTTTCTTTATTTAAATGTATGTGTTGTGAACTAAATTAAAAATTACTTAAATAATGTTTGTTGAATAAATTATAAAAGATCACTTATAAATTATCGGTTATTTTGATTTCCAAATTTTAGTTATTTTTTTTCCAAATATTATACAAGGGTTGCTGGTTCGTCCCTCGTTGGTAATAAATATTTTTTTAAATAATTCTTGTCTTGATTTTACTTAAGATCTTTATACAATAGTTATTTGGATGAGATGGACATATGCCAATAAATCTGCCAGGTTGTAATGCATAAAATAAATGTGTCATAATAAACTTAAGCACAAGCTTGAGAGTATTCAAGCGAAATTTGGATGTAGTCATAAAGTAATGAAAGCAAGATAGATGCGTTATAAATCAAGGGGTTACGAAGAATGTCTGGAAAAAACACGAAGACAAGGAAATAATCCATATTGAAATAAGTTTTAGTGCTTAAGGTGAACTAAAACAAAATATCTCCTAGGCCTAGTGAGCATGGCGCCTGTCTTCCAACTTAAGGGTTGCGAATTAAATTTTTCGAAAATTTAAGTGAACATACACACAATATATGGTAATGATGTTTATTGTGGAAAAAGGTTGACCGTATTGTATTTTGTGTTTATTATAATGAACCATTTTACACCATGGAACTTGTAAATTTGAGAATAATTAATTTATTGTTTTTTTTTTTCAAATTTAACAAACTTCACAAGACTTTTTTCCTTTTTTTTGTGGTTTTAATCTGCAATTTAGACACGTCTTTTTCATAATTATCTCTTTCTTTTTTTGTATGGTAATCTTTAATAGTTATTTCTGTCTTCTTTTTTTGTATGTTGCTCTTTAATAGTTATTTCTGTCTTCTTTTTTTGTATGGTACTCTTTAATAGTTATTCCTGTCTTTTTTTTTGTATGTTGCTCTTTAATAGTTATTTCTGTCTTCTTTTTTTGTATGGTACTCGTTAATAGTTATCTCTGTATTCTTTTTTGTATGGTACGCGTTAATAGTTATTTCTGTCTCCTTTTTTTGTATGGTACTCTTTAAAAGTTATTTCTGTCTTCTTTTTTTTTGTATAGTGCTCTTAAATAGTTACTTCTATCTTCTTTTTTTTGTATGGTACTCCTTAATAGTAATTTTTTTCTTCCTTTTTTTTGTATAGTACTCTTTAATAGTTATTTCTGTCTTCTTCAATATATTTATCTGAATTGTTAATTCTGACATATTGAAGATTAATTTTTTTATATCATCGGTAATCAAATCAGAAACCTCTTAGTAGAAGTCAAGCATCTTACCAACATGGCCAAGGAGTTCATCGTTAGGAAAGAAAACATATTTTAATATCCTCTAAAACGTATTTTAGAGGATATTAAAATATGTAATCATTATAAATACCATCAAAAAACGTATTTTTAGATTCGACAAAGAAACTTGTCGTACATCCTGTCAAAATGTATGCATTTGTTTATGTATGCGCTAAGATGTGCGCATGTCATTAGATGTTTGGAGTATATTATATGAGAGTAATAAACATGAATCTGGTCATACATTCTGTCAAAATGTATGCATTTGTTTATGTATGCGCTAAGATGTGCGCATGTCATTACATGTTTGGAGTATATTATATGAGAGTAATAAACATGAATCTTGTCATCCATCCTGTCAAAATGTATGCATTTGTTTATGTATGCGCTAAGTTGTGCGCATGTCATTATATGTTTGGAGTATACTACAATATATGAGAGTAATAAACATGAATCTTGTCATACATCCTGTCAAAATGTATGCATTTGTTAATGTATGCGCTAAGATATGCGCATGTCAGTACATGTTTAGAGTATATTATATGAGAGTAATAAACATGAAAAAAAATGCGCATCTTCATTGCATCTGTATTGAGGTATATAAAATTTTGTTTTAAATGCAAATAATGTTCATTTAAAAAAAATCATAAATGTTATCTTGCCGATTAAAATTAGCTTCAAAATCTTTGTAAAATAAACAGTCTACTTCGTAAGACGCCGGTCTAACAACCTTGGAGTTGCGGGTTCGATTTCAGTTGTACCCGATATTTTTTATAAAAAATTCCAGTAAAGTTTTCACTGGCGGACTTTGTAATATATTTGAGGATGGTCGAAAAAGATTGTCACATGGATACACACTCATTATTTTGTACGGTATACAAAAAAGTAATATAAAACTTCGTTATTATTTAGGTCAACCAAACTATTAACATAAATATATATATATATATATATATATATATATATATATATATATATATATATATATATATATATATATATA